>JARYGA010055540.1:0-105257 GCA_030545235.1 Helianthus tuberosus | reverse complement strand
AAATTGAAGCTATGTTAACAGCTACAGTTCGAAAATAGGCTATAAACACTTGGTTTTGAATGTTTAGATGTTTATCTTATTAGGATAATTTTAGTTAGTTTATATTTTAGTTGGTATTTTTATATGCTTTTGAAAACAAGATGTTTTATATAATTTTGGGATTTTATTAGACTTTTTTTATATTATTTGTAGTTTTATTGATATGTAATTTTGATGAAAATAGCAGGGAGAAAAAAAATCTGAATTAAAAACCAATATTTCAATAATCAGTCTGGTAGCAAATAAATGGTAGCAAATGGTTGCAATTGTGTAAAAAATAGTGGCTAAATGGTGACAATATCAGTAACTAAATGGTATCAAAACTCGCAAATTGTGTGAAAAATGATGGCTAAATGGTGGCAATATCGGTGCTAAATGGTGTTAATATAGGTGGCTAAATGGTATCAAAATGTGCAAAAACCGATGGCTAAATGGTGGCAATATCGGTGGCTAAATGGTATAAAACGTGCAAAAACCGATGGTTAAATGGTGGCAAATCAGTGGCTAAATGGTATGAAAAAGCGTCACAACTCGGTGACAAACTCGGTGGCAAACAAGGCGAAGCGTAGCAAACATGAAGCGGTGGCAAATAATTTTGACCAATTTTGTGGTGGTAAAATAAGGTAGCAAAATATAAAAATGGTGGCAATTTGGTGGCATTAGGGCAATTGACACGGGTGTTTTTGTCACCGTATTTTCGGTGGCAAACTGGTGACAATAAGGAAATTGCTACCATTTTGTAACCAAAAATTACATGACAAAAACCATGTTTTCTAGTAGTGTATACTTACATGAGCATGTTAACATACTGGTAGTATACAGAAAAGCCACTAAATGGTCCGGTATATTTTCCTATGTGTTAGGAATTTATTTCGTTACAAAAATATATAAATAAGACACTTTACGGTACAATTAAACACTTTAACGGAACAGTATCCGACCGAACAACCGGACATTACCCGGGACACCAAATATTTGTCAAACATATTATTTTATTATTCATGGCTTGTCATGGTCCCCGTGCACCATAACACCCACTAAATACCTAGTAACTAACTCTAATAAACATACACTTGGTTCCTAGCTAATAAATAACCATCTAGTTATAACTTTGCAAACAAGACCCCCCCCCCCCCATGTATAAAATCGGTCAAGGGACCCACCAAATATCACCCCCATACTCTTGTAGATCATATCTTGGATTTCATTTAATTCTTGCTTGTAATCTTGGACATGATATATGGAAGTAATGTTATAAGCATGGTGCATAGATCACATTGTCACTTCACAATATTCACCCTCATATCACTCATCTCTCTCTCCCTCTTGATCGGCTGCCCCAAACCGAACACCCCATCACCACCTTAAACACCACCATCTTCTTCATTACATTGTCCATTCAAAGCTTAGAAATCATCCATGGAAGGTGCATCTTGAAGAACTTCATAGGAGCTTGTCCTAGTCCTTCTCACCATCATTTTCTCTTCATTTTCACACAAGATTCTTCCCTAGCTAGAGGCTAGTAGTAAGTTCCTTGCACTTGATTGCATCTTGTTCGAAAATTATGGCATATAACATGATGTATTGTTGTTTAAATTACTAGATTACAAGAACACTAGAAAAATATGAAACATGAGTCATAAACATAAAAGCTACATAAAAAGTTTACTTGTGGCTGATTTTTGAAGCGGAATCTTGTTGGTTTGAGGGTTGGGTAAATCATACTTGATGTTTAAAAGTTGTTTCCTTGCTAAATCCATTGTTCGGACACTCGTTGATGCGATTTAGTGATGTTTAAACCGTGAAATAACCTGCTGAGTTACTTTTTCAGCCGCCTTCAACAGGCTGTAAACAGACTTTAACAAATCGAAAAACGGAATTTCTGAAGCCTAAATCGGGTCTTTTCGAAAAACGAAGAAAATGGCGCTGGAATCGTATTTTTCTGAGGTCGGCTACTATTTTAAAAATCTGTTTTCGTGACAGCAGCTAAGGCTGATTTTTACTGCAGAAAATTGGGCTGTGCGTTTTCGATCACAACTTAAAACCTGAACCGAACCAGCCCCTGAAACTTTTATCAAAAATGGTCACGGATGCATTTGTGACCCTCGAACTGGAATTTCGATAAACGGACTTACGAGGAATTTTTGACGAATTTTTCCGTAAACTGTGATCAGAATGTAACAAATCTGATCGCAGTTCGGTAAACGATTTTCTATAAATTACTGATAATAAACTAGACCCCGATACTTTTACACAATAATTTGTGGGTCGATTAGGACGTTCCGCAAAAATTTGGGAATTTTTGGAATAAGTTAAGTATTTTATTTAAATGTCCGAAAACAGCCGGTTTCGAATATAAATGCTGAATCGACATAAGTTGTGACTTGCATGTTTAAATGTCGAATGATCTAACATGTTATATGTGTTACGTGCAATATCGTATGTCTGTTTATGAGTGGGGAATGGATGGGAAGTCTATATGGGCATAAATCGTTAAAGTGTGTACCTGTTATGTGGACGAAGTAATGTGCAAATAAACCATACGTAGGATACGTGTTATGCATGAGAAACTGATTGTTATCCGTACCTTATTAGGACGCGATTGACCGACCTTGACTCTTAACTATATTTGAGAACCTAACCGAGCAAACCGAGGTGAGTTCACACTCTTTCTAAGGCATGGGATTCCCAGGGGTTGGGAGTGGGATTGAATAACTACTTGTACTATCATTACTATTAAACTACTTTTTACTGTCCTCGGATTGAAGGGCACGTACGTAAAACCTACGTACACTCATACTTACTACTGTCCTCGGATTGAAGGGCACGTACGTAAAACCTACGTACACGATCATAAGACCATCAACTCTATCACTTTAAGTCCCTCAATTATCGACTTAATCGCCGAGGCCTATGGCGAGCGGGTCATTAGTTAATAGCGCTATTAGGTTTAACAAACCTCACACCGTGCCAGTCGGACGGGCGTGTACTAATGGACTATGGGCAAAGGGTCAATGCTGATAGACATTGACTTAGGGCACATCTTATATTTTCGTAGCAGTCGATACGCGTGGTCTAGTAACACATGGGAAACCCCCACTAATCTTCGCAAACATGTCAGAAAGACCGCGATGCAAACTTATACGATACATGGTTTTCAAAACGAACAGATGATTTACGAAACGAATGCTATAACTAAACAACCAACTGTGAATTCACTCAACTTTGTTGTTGACTCGTTGCTACATGCCTTACAGGTCGCTAAACATTTGGAGCTTGCACGAGGAAAGAGTCGTTGTGGTGTGCGGACGGTTATGTCCAGTAGTTAATGTTTAAAACATTATGAACTTATTAAACCTATGTGTTGGACTTTAAACTTATGAACTGCGAACTTATGTTTTGAACTTTACGTTTATGCTTCCGCTGTCCAAATTAAAAACTTGGTTAACTAGCTTTTGGTCACCAATCGTATTGGGGTTGTCTTTATTTACTTAAGTACGTTGTTCAGTATGATTGGTGGCTCGATCCTGGTCATGTCACGCCTCCAAGCGGTGATACCCCGCATGGTGGATTTTGGGGGTGTGACAATCACCAATCATCAACAATTCAATTAAGACTTACCATGAGCCAAAATCATGCAATTTACATTATGTCATGAACTTGAAACTTTTGTAAAAATTTGTAGTAACTTAATATGTTATTAGTAGGTTTAGTTACCCTTAAAAATATGGTTATTTGTTTATAAATCTCATTCTTGTAAAATTTCGTCTTTTACAACTTGTATGATGATTTTCTAAAAAAGATTCTTTTTGTATTCTTCTTGTTACAAACATTTTTCTAGCCTTGATTTAGCACTTAAAACATATTTAACTTCTTTGAAAACCAAGATCATGTAAATTATCATCATACTCTAAAACAACTTCACTTCCAAGTTCATGATCCACATAAAGGATGATCATTATGATTTTCTCAAGATTCATCCTCTCACTTCCTAGATCATGTGTTTAATCACAATCTAGCAAGCTTCTTATGATGATCAACATCATAAACACAAGAAATCAACAATCAAGTATCACACATATACTAAAACAACTTAGATTCTTATGTTATTAAGCTTTATGTGAATGATCATCTTCTTGTTTCTTTGAGATTCATTAGATTAACTCATTACATAACCTTTTAACCACCTAAATTAGAAGAAAAATCAAGTGGCAAGAAGCTTACTACTAGCACAATGGCTAGGGAAGAAATCAAGATGAAGATGATGATGATGATGAACAAGGTGGGTAAAAGCTCTTGATGAAGGTCCTTCAATCTCCATTGCTTCCTAGCTTCTTAACTATGCTTCTTACACCCTTGAGAGCCCTTGGATTGCTTGATAATGAAGTGAAAATGGTGGGAGTGTGGTGGTGGGTGGCGGCCGTGAGCAAGGAGAAGGAGAGGGAGAGATGATGTTGCTTGAAGTGGTGAAATGTGTGTTATGTTGTGACTTGTGGGTATTTAAAACATGTTCTCCAACATCTTATGGACTAATGGGTCTTGTGTTTCAAGAGTATAAAACAAATCCAATAAACAATTACAAGAAAATGAAGGGGTGGGTCCACCCATGATGACCGTCGAATGAGGGGGGGGGGGGGGTTATATGGTTGGGATGTGATGAATGGTTAAGCAAATCTAGTTAGTTTCTAAGTATAAGAATTAGTGTTATATATGTTTTATGTTTATAAGATGTATTATGATGTTCGGTGACCATAACTAGCTCGGAAATGTTAAAACAATGCTTCTAGTGAAATTTGGTATTTCGGGTAGTGTCCGGTTGTTACCGGTTCGTTAAGGTGCTAAATTACGCAGTTTAGTGTGCCTTATGTTCTCTTTCATGATAGTTTTGATTTCCGACACCTAGGAAGGTATTCTGGACCATTAAACCATTATTCTGCATGATATTTTAGTGTTAGAATGCTGATTTTTGCTGAAATATGCAGAATTCTGCAGTTTTTGTGAGTTTTAGGCACTTTCCGGCACTTAAACTATCACTAGGAAGACAGTTTTATGATCCTTACTCTCCTACAAACTATACTAGTGTAACTCTTGGTTTCGGGCTCATTCTGTGTCTTAACATCATGTATGTCTGAGTACTGAACTCCCGTCAGTACTTTTAGTTTGTCTGATAACTGTGCTTACTTTGTTTCGTGCACTAATTGAATCATAATGTGTTGCATGCAATATTGATATAAAATCATGCAACATATAATGCACTTGTATGTATATGACAATAACTAGAAATCATTCATGTCATTAATTCAAATCAAGCACAATCATTAAGATACAAATTACTGTTTAATTATTGTACGGATACACGGAAAATTAACAGTTGTCACAAAGCCTAAGTTGCTATACCTTTCATCCCAATATATGATTTTCAATATAACTTCCCATGACCCGGTATATTTTTTATTTCATCATAACATCTTTTAAATGGGGCTTGACTCTTATTTTAACCATTCAAACAGTAGAAAAGGTTATATACAGCTCTTGAAAGTTCGACAATAAGTAGACCAGTAAACATTTAAATAAGCCACCATCGGTATCTTGAGATTACGGTTATAATCCACTTACCTTTGCCTGTGGGACAATTTTTGGGCTAAGTTTCCTTGTTGATTCTTTGACCTATTAAAAAAAAAGTTCTTGATGATTTAGCAATTCAAATGGTGTATTACATATATACCAATATGGGTCATTTTATCAGAGCACTCATAGCCTTAAATGATATTGTTAAGAGAAAATCAATTCTTAAGTTCTCAATTCATAGCCTTAAATGATATTGTTAAGAGTAGATCAATTCTTAAGTTATTTTACAAATACTCCTAATTATAAGAAGTGTAGGAAGGATTTATAGAGTGACAAGTGTCCAATAACCTAAAACCTAAACCTACTACACCACCACCCAAAACCTAAACACCCACCCCCACCCATTAACCTAAACCACCCCCCCCCCCCCCCCGCAAAAAAAAAAAAAAAACTATACCTCACCAGAAAACCCCCCAAAAAAACTAACCCCCCCCCCCCACACACACACTTCCTCTCAGACAAAAAAAAACACCCACCACTAGGGATGAGCATATGCCACCGAATATCGATCCCGATCCCGAAATACCGATACCGAATTTTTTCGGTATCCCATACGGTATCCACTTTTTGGTGTTTTCGGTATCGGTACGGTATCGGTATAATACCGATACCGACCCTCAAAATACCGATACCGTACCGAACCGACATGTTTCGGTATCGGTATCGGTACCTAGTTTGGGTGAAATTCGGGATCGGTATCGGTTCGGTATCGGATACCGCTTTGCTCATCCCTACCCACCACCACCCAAAAACCTAAACACCCACCCCCACTAGTGGGTTTAGGTTATAGGTTATTGGACACTTGTCACTCTATAAATCATTCTTACACTTCTTACAATAAGGAGCCTTTGTAGAATAACTTAACCCCTAATAATTGATTTAGAATAAAACCAAGCCAAAACTCTCTAAATTAAGCCAGCACGTATGTCAAACCAGTTATAATGATTTGCTATCGATTACAGATTAAAGTGTCAAGCTCTAGGCTAATGGACGTCAATACACCCTAGCAGTGGCAGACCTTGACCAAAAGTTTCGAGGGGGCGTAAAGTAATGGGACCTAAAAAAAAAATTTCCTATCGTTATGTTTCGGGTCGGACCGGCTATTCGATTCGGGTCGGGTCAAATAATAATAGTTCCAAATAAAAATAAAAAAATTTCATTCATTCAAAGGATCCGTTCTTACAAATAAAAAACCAGATATTGTTTAACAAACAAAAGACCAACATATAGATAATTGTACGAGATAAATGAAACCTAGGCGAAGAATTACGACTCAGCACGACGACCTTTAAGATTTAAAGTGGTAACAAACTTTACTTTGATTTATATATTGTATAAATATTTAGGCAAAATAATTAGAGGGGCGATCCTATGTAGTTTTAAAATTTTCGGACGAAAAATCAGAGTACTTTACATTACTTTGATTTAAGACCTGTTGCGGCCCGAGCCGTACGCGCTCGCTGCGTGTCTGGCGGAGTACTTTGTTGACGTTTACCATTGGCAGAAGCGCGGTAGGCTCCACGGCAGGTCCTACGTGACCGTGACCATGACCGCGATCGCACGCTCTTTAGGGATCGTGCCCGAGAGTGACCCGCTGCTGTCCCTGGCCATTCTGTCAACAAGATTAGGCCGTCTATGAAGACATGCCTCCTACTGCGCACGCAGTGGCTCGGTACTTCGAACGATGCCTCCGACGTTCTGAGCGATGCTAAATGTGGATTATAAAGACGCTGATGTAGCTCCGGTCTCACGCGGGATTACTGCCCCGTCCACTGCCACCTTCCCCACCGCCAGAGGATCACTAGCTTTAGTTTTTATTTTGTATTAGAGATTCAGTTGTACTTTTGTATTAGACATTCAGTTGTACTTTTGTTTTGTATGTACAAATTGATTTTATATATATTTATGCAATTGATCTTTTATTTACACGATGTTTGTTTGGATTGTTGCGTTTATTTCATACTTCTCTTTCGCAACTTATTGTACGATGTTTTAATTAAACATGTTCGTGTAATTTAACAAAATAAAATCGGTTAACAGTTATAAAAATAATGGCATAATAGATACGAAAGCGACAAAATAAAACCGGTTACATTTATAAAATCGGTTATACCCTTTTAAAAAATAGAAATTATAATTGTAAAAAACAACAAAAGTAAGTATCAACATTGTCAGATAGATAAGGAAGCGACACATCACAACTTATACAAACATGCCCAAATATTTGCCACATCAAAAACTTATATTATATAAATACCAAAAGCTTCAGCCATGACAGTTTGTTTTCCAGCAGAAGATTGTTGATTTTCCGGTGGAAGAAGGTGAAGAGTGTGGGTGAACTAGTGTAACAAAAGGGGGTTGAGTTGTTTCGGCGGTAGGGTAATGTGATCGGTGAGTTTGATCTGAATTTTGAAAGGAGGAAGACATATGGCAGAAGAAGATAAATGGTGGTGATACAGTATATGTTTTATAAAAATAAAACACAAATCTACAACTTTTCAACAAAAAAACACAACCAAAACCCCGCTATTTCCACCAAAACCCCACTTTAGAAAAAAAAAACAAACAAACAAATGTTAAATTTTTATTTAAACGAGGGAGAAGGGTTTTTGAGAAAACGAAAAGGGGTTGGCTAAAGGCACCCCTATTTTTACTTTTCATACCTCCTTTCTAAAAATATCATTTTAAAAACTTGTCATGTTTCACCCCTATACAAATCATTATATTTAAAATGTTTTTTTTACAAAAAGGTTAAAAAAACTTTTTTGTACGGAAAATAATAAGGTTTTTTTTATTAATCTTTCTTTTTGCATAACAATTATTTTTATATATTAAAATTATAACATTTTCTCTAAATAAAACGAATTTTGGTTTTAAAGAAACTTTCTGACTAGTATTTTATTATATTTTCATTCATAAACAGGCTTTACGAATTAACGTTTGTTTATTAAAAAAAAGATAAACTTATCTTTTGAAAAAAACCTTTGATTTTATGTATTTAACCCCAAAACCTCACTTTTATTCTTTTATTTTATAGTTTAGTTGTCTTACCTCTTTTATTTTAATACTATTTTTATATTTAAAATATTTTTATATAAAATGATTAACAATTCTATATATTAAAAATACAAAAAGTTTTCCCTTTTTTCAAAAGAAAACACTTACAGCACTAGCTTATACCTATTTATTAAATCATGTGTGCCAATGAATAAATAAATAAATAAGTAGGTAGTATAATAATTTTATTAAACTAAGAGTTCAGTTAGTGTCTTAGATTTCTAAAATGGACACATCAAGCAAAACAAATTAAATTAAGTTAACCTACTTCAATTTAAAACATTTGTTTTTTTAATAAGAAACCACTTTTCTTTTTAAGTTAAAAAACGTTTCAGAATACAAATACTAGTAATAACAAAAATAAGATAACAAAAAACTAAAATAGATATGATAAAAACAAAAAAAGAGTTGAATAGTATTTTTTTGAATGGCAAACACACTTTATATATAAATATAAAGGGCCAGCAAGAGGCTGGAAACAAATAAAATCCGCAAAACAACAACAAAAAGAAAAAAACGGATTAGAATATATCAAATATATCAAAATCCTTCCACTTCTCCCACTTTGGCTTCTTGAGCTTTGATCTGTTACTAATCCAAAGGAACGCATCCTCCTTTATATGCTCCACCGTTTTACTAATAGGAACAAAAATGCCATTGAACACATTCTCGTTCCTCACACTCCAAAGCCTCCAAACTGTCGCCATTACAATCGTGTACACAATTATTTTCCAGTTTTTATCTCTCGGGTTTTGATTGATGCTTAAAATAAACTTATCAAGTTTATTCCTTACAATGAACTTTATCCGCAGCCAAGCAAGAATACTCCACCAAACGCATTGAGCCCATAAGCAATTACCAAAAATATGGTCCGGATCTTCGTCATATAAACCGCAACGAGGGCATACACTGTCCGTGAGAGAAATACCCCTTTGGATCAACCCAACTTTTGAAGCGATTTTGCCCAACAAAGCCCTCCACAACAGGTAATTAACTTTCGGGGGCGCCCAATTGTTCCAAGCGAAAACCAAAGAATTGTTATCCTCCGCCGTCGAAGCCTTCTCGATGTCGGATCTAACCTGTCTAACCGAAAAAGACCCACCCGTATCACTTCTCCATTTCCACGATGATCCTTCCTACACCAGGTTATCCTTTATGTTGATACCGATACTTGACAGAGCCGAATCAGAAGATCCCAGCGTATCCACCTAAGTTTATGCCTCGTATCCGTCTTGCCCCAAATAAACTCCCTCCTGATCTTCTCCAACTTTTGTATGATGCATTTCGGAGCAGAAAATAAAGATAAGTAATATGCTGACAAAACCGCCCAGAACCGATTTGGCTAAAGTCATCCGTCCAGCAAACTAGAGGTATCTAGCTTTCCATTTTGAAAGTTTTGAAGCGAACCTATCAATCACCGGTTTCCAAAATTTCGCTATCTTCATGTTTACACCAATCGGGGTTCCCAAATACAAGAACGGGAGAGATCCAACATCACATTTAACAATATTTGTGAGATGAGCTACTTCATTCTCTTTCACTCCTATGCCAAACAACTTACATTTGTGTCAATTAGCCTTAAGGCCCATCACCAAATTAAGCCATCTTAATAATCGGTTTAAAGCTATAACGTTTTCTTCCGACCAAAGGCCGATAAAAATCACGTCATCCACATAGCAAAGATGAGTGATATTAGGGCCACCATTAGGCAATTGGCAACCTTGGAAAAAGCCCAAAGTGCTAGCCCTATTAATAAACAAACTAATAACTTCCATCGCTATTATAAAAAGAAACGGGGAGAGAGGATCCCCCTGTCTTAAACCTCTCTTATATTTGAACTCTTTCGTTCGCGACCCATTACCCCATATCGGAAGTGAGACAACCCTTAACCCAAGAGATCCATTTATTTGGGAAAGACATTTTTTCCATCACCCCGAGAAGGAATTTCCAATGTATAAAATCGTAGGCCTTCTCAAAATCTACTTTGAGCACTATCAACTTAGTCTTCGATTTCTTAGCCCAAGCCACCGTTTCACTCACTATCAGCGGACTATCCAAAATATTACGACCTCCAACAAATGCTAATTGAATAGACGACGAAATCTCATTGATTACTGCCTTGAGTCTATTTGCCAGAATCTTGGCAATAATTTTATACACCGAGCCAACTAAGGAAATCGGACCGAAATTAGAAAGATTTTGAGGATCATTGGATTTAGGAATAAGAGCAACAAAAGAAGAGTTACAACCGTCGCTTATACTCCCACTAATATGAAACTCATGCATCACCTCCATAATCTTGAATTTTAATCTATCCCAGAAAACTTTAAAGAATTTCAACGAAAAGCCATCCGGACCCGGAGCTTTCCCACCATCACAACTTTTAACAGCCTTAAAGACTTCCTGTTCGCATAGAATTTCTCCCAGGTGATCGGATAAAATTGGCAACCCATCCTTGCTAAAATCAGGTCTACGACGAATCGGTTCCGTGAATTGTTTTTTGAACCATTTCCTTATTTCCTCTTTCAACTCCACAGGATCCGTCACCATCCTATCTTGAAACATCAAACCATGAATTATGTTTTTAGTCGTCTTAACCGAGATGATCTTGTGAAAATACGAACTGTTTTCATCACCGAACTTTAGCCAATTTACACGGGCCTTTTGCTGCAAATCTTTGGATTTCTTCATCTCCAAATTATTAACCTTAGCCCGGGGCTCAATCCTAGTTTTCTTATCCTCTGAAGAAATCGGCCCACCAATAGCTTTTTGCTCAATACTATCAATAATTGCCTCCAAATTTTTCAGTTCCTCCAACTCTTTAGACTTAACCTCCGTTCTCCACTGTTTAATACCCAACTTAATTCTTTTGAGAATACTATATAAGATCACGTCACTTTTCCCCACCCCCATATTAATGTTTAAGACACTGTCCACAATCTTAACTAATCTTTGATCCCCTATCCAATAATTAAAAAATTTAAACGGAATACGGCCGAAATTCGTAACCAAACATGACAGGGAGATAGGACAATGATCAGAATAACCTCTTTTGTGAACTATCAATCTTGCATTCGGCCAACGACTAAAAAAGACATCATTAATAAAAAATCTGTCAAGTTTACTCATCTTGACGTCACTATGACCCGAGATAAATGTGAACTTACCTCCTGGCATCGAATATTCCATGAGCCCGACATTTGTGATAAATTCGTTGAAAGCATCAGACGTCCCATGATCGAATCTAGAATTAATCCTTTCCTCTTCGGAACGGACCTCATTAAAATCTCCCATCACGATCCATAAACCATTATTTCGAGTCATCAGCTCAGCTAACTTGTTCCAAAGCTCTCTTCTTCGACCTGATTCATTAGGAGCGTGAATATTCAGGATGTTAATTCGATCTTCAACCCCCGACGACCGAATCAACTGTTAGGATATCCGGGTTCCAAATCGAAATCAAGCCTCCTGATCTACTCACCGCATCCACTGTGGCCATATTCATGTTGGAATTATCCCAGAACCGACGCACCTCATTCTGGCTCAGACCCACTTGATCAGACTCCTGGAGACTGATGTGTGTAAAATGCAACATATAAATTACATCAAATGAGGCATAAAACTAACCCTTTTTTAGTACTAATGTTGGAAAAAGTGTGCTTTTGTCTTCCTTTTGTATTTTCAGGACTAAATGAGCGTAAACGAACAAAAGGAGCAAATATACAGCAAAATCTAACATAAATACAAGGAAAGGAATAAACGTGGCATGCCCGACCCCTCGACAACATCTTCCCAAGCAAAAACAAGCAAACAGAAGGCTGAACACGCCCCATGCCCAGCGGACACAGGGGCGTGGCCAGTTGTCTGTAGAAAGGACAAAGCTTTAGAAGCTTCTATTCCTGACACGGGGGCGTGCCCAGACCGACACGGGCCATGGTCAATGCTAAGATTCGCATCATCCAAGCAAATCTTGATAGTACAGATACGCTTCTGCACACGGGGCCGTGCCCAGCGGACACGGGGGCGTGTGGAGCTAATGCAGACAAAGTGCAATTAATGAAGAAAGAGAATAAGGATGGTCACGGGCTGTGCCCAGCGGACACGGGGCCGTGTCCGGACTTCTGTACAGGCTATAAATAGAGGTGCTTGGTTCACTTCAAGGGCATCCCTTGGCAAACCACCTCTCTACCACTTCACCCACACTCCACCACCATCACAACACCCACATCCACCACCATCATCCATCATCCATCTAGAGTGTGTGTAGTAGTCTCGGGATCCAAGATTGATATTAAGAGTTCTTGACAATCAAAGGCCATGTTTACCTAAGTCTCTTACATCACTTGGTGAATACAAGAATTTAGTGTAATACTTTTGATTTTTAATCTTTTTGCACTTTTTATTTGGTTTTGTATTAATGACTTTAATAACTAGTTTCTTATGTTGAAGTTGAAACTTCCTTATCATTTGTCCGTGGTGTCTTGGCGTTATTTTACTGTCCATATAAAATAAAAGATTTACACCATTCATATCTCTACGGTCTATATAGAGATATGTTGGCTACCTGGTTGGGGGTTAAGGGAATGGTTTGGTAAGGTTCTTTCCTTGTTCAGTGTATAGATCCTGCAAGGACCTAGGTCAAGCTTACTAGGACCTCCTTCAATACCCACTGGTATTGGATGGCGGGGGTGCGAATGGCTTGATCCCCTCATATGTAAACTACTATTAATACATTAACCCGCCTACTTGGGATTGTATCCCTGCTGACTCAAACCACTTAGCCAAGGGTAACGTCACCTTCAAAAGAGACACATTAATAACTTAATTAATTATCTTTCAATATTCAGACCTTTAGGATTGTATCCTTGCTGACTCAAACTACTGGGTTGAGGGTAACGTCACCTTCAAAAGAGGGGCCTACTACTATAACTAAGATAATCTCTTAAAAAGTGCAAAAGTGCGGAAATCATCAAAGGTTACACTAAAGGCAAGTCGGATCCAAGTGATTCATCTTGTCTATCTGTTTTTATTTTATTTTTATTTTCAGCATTTTTAGTTTTTATTTTCATATTTAAAACATTTTTCTAAATTTTTGATTTGATTAGACGTTGAGGATAAACCAGTACTAAAAGCTCTTGTGTCCTTGGACGACCTCGATATCTTACCAACGCTATACTACGCTCAAGATGGGTGCACTTGCCCATATGTGTGTTTAGTGTTAGTAAAATATCGTGTTTTATAAATTTAAAACTTGACTAAAGTGTTAAAATACATAAATATATATCACGCTACACACACATCAAGTTTTTGGCGCCGTTGCCGGGGACACAAGGATTTTAAGAAAGTTAGGAATCCACTGTGGTCTAATCAGCACGGGACCGTGCCCACTGAACACGCCCCGTGCCCAATCTTTGGTACTGGCAATCCTGTTTTAAGTCAGACTGTAGCTGAACACGGGGCCGTGCCCACTAAACACGGCCCGTGCCCAAGCTTCAGTTACTGAAAACAAAACCATAAGATCCCGACAGTTGGTAATTTCTGACACAAACATGAGCGATACTAATCATTTTTACTTTCGCTCATCTTTTGGTACGTGGT
Source organism: Helianthus tuberosus (assembly GCA_030545235.1). Classification (NCBI taxonomy): domain Eukaryota; kingdom Viridiplantae; phylum Streptophyta; class Magnoliopsida; order Asterales; family Asteraceae; genus Helianthus; species Helianthus tuberosus. Next base: position 90,935 of record JARYGA010055540.1, on the reverse strand, counting down.
GTCAATTATGTGGCGGACCTCATAAAGATTTAGAATGTTATTTTCTAAATTATACTCCCCACTATATGGACCCATTGTTTTCCTGTAGCCTTAAGATGGGCGAAAGTAAAAACAATCCCTATCTCTCCCTCGAATGCCCTCAATCATCTCTTCTAGGTGATATGCTTCTCGAAGAATTATTTCAAATGGAAGAGTTAATTCTCCAATTGATAAGAGAACTTGAGATGGATATAACTAATCCTTCTCAAGACGACGATCAAGGAGAATTTTTGAGATCGCATTTGGATTATAACAACATCGTTGCTCCCGAAATCACCTCTAACTCTTGTGAGGACTTGAGCGATAGTCGTCCCTGTGTCAATTGTGTCATGAAGGACTCCCCATCGGTTTCCGCCGATGCATACGTAGACCTGAGCGATTCGACATATACCTTCTTTAACGAGAGCCCGGATAAAGAAAATAAAGGTTGGTTTTACCCACCAGTATTTAGCTTAGGAATCACCCTTTACGATAACCTCTTGCGTTCTTGTCTAAAGCTAGGGCAACTTAGGTATCTCAGGCACTTCGGTGTTGTTCCGTCTAGTAAGGAACCACCCGATCCGGATAAACTCCTTAAAATAGACAAAACTTCATAAAAACTTCTAGCCACGGGGCCGTGTCTAGGTCAGCACGCCCCTGTGTCCACCCAAATATTCCGGTCTGACTTTAGTCAGAATACGGACAATAAAGTGTCAGAATTTTGTCTGCACGCGGGGCCGTGTCCAGCGTGCGCGTTTTCTATAAATGCAGCAAGATTCCTGCACTCTTGGACCCATTCCAAAGACAAAGATCTGGTGGGATCTTCACATATACCATACTAGGTATATTCTAAAGAAGGTTCTCAACAACCATCTTGTCTTTTCTACTTTTGTCATTTGCATTCTTCTTCATTTTCTCCTCAAAACCTCCATTAGAGTTTGAAATCTCCATGTTTTCAAGCTTTATTGTGATATTTTCTAGGTTTTTATTCAAGGAATCTTGTCAAAAATAAGTTTTGCAACACTGTTTTAAGTTATTTCTGCTTAAAAATGCTTCAAAAGTCAGGAAAATAATTTAAAGCTCCGAGATTCCTTGTTTAAAAATCCTGCAGAGAGGTGAACACGGGGCCGTGCTCACGGGGCCGTGTCCGAGGTACTATTTTCATAAAATTGAACTCTTTTCGGTTTGTTTTCTTAGAATGTCGAGCAGAAATAGCGGAACATCTTCATCACACTCTAGGAACAACCGACAAGGAAGAAGATCTTCGGTAGAAGTCTCTTTAGTAAACTACATGTATACCTTGAGGGAGGACATTGATGAAATGACAGGAGTAGAGGAAGCTTTGGTCGACCGTATAAATCATTTTTCGGTGGGACTAGAAGGATGTCTTTGAGAAGTTAACCTTTTGCACCAAAGGTTGAATATTCTCGCTTCCCTTCCTTTGGTACCAATCATTACACAAAGGGGATGGAATGTAGTTCCAGAAGTCATCATTCCGGCCGAATGGTATGTCATGCACCCGGAACCTCCTCAAGACATATTACATGGAGTCCCGGTTGCCAACGCACCTCCTCCACAAGACGTTGTGGAAAATGAGCCTGCCTTATTCCTCCCAAGGGAGATAGAGGAATGACTCAACGACATCTAAGCGACATCCTTCGGTTATAAGTTCTACAACGCCTTTAAATACCAGGAAGCTATTTCCGGGTTTTTGTTATTCCTAAAATAAGGGTAGAACTCCTTGGAATGATTTTCTGCATCACTTGACCTATCTATCTTAGGAACTTTTAGTTTTCCATTTCTAGCTTTATTTTTAAGTTTCTAGGATCTTATGTAATTCACTCTTTAATGAATGATGGCTCTTAAGTATTAAATGGTGTTTGGGTGATGTTGTAATGGATAAAACACACTCGGAATTGTGGAGGTTACTAAGGGAAACTTGAACCCACACCCCATGCACAAAAACAGAGCCTCCCGACGATTTTTCTTCATTACAGCAAGTTCAGCACGGGGCCGTGCTCAGCCCAACACACCCCGTGCCCGACGTTCTGCAGAAAATGCCCAGTTCAGGTAACTGGACATGGGCCATGTTCACTGAACACGCCCCCGTGCCCAGCCTTCTGTTAAACAATGATACTGGCAATCTGACCATGGGACCGTGCCCGGACCAACACGGGCCTGTGTCCAGACGCCCAGTAACATAAAGTTTTGTTTTTAAACACCTTTTTACACATTCAATCAATCTAAAAACTTATTTTTGGGACACATTGAGGACAATGTGTAATTTAAGTGTGGGGGGATGCTAAAAGCTTGAATTTTGCAAGTCCTAATAACAAGCCTTACACAAAACTCTATTGGAACCGCTAATCACCCCACATTTTTTTTCGAAAACTTTTCATTTTTTTTACTTGTCTTGGTTTAATTTGGGAATAACAAGTTTTAAAAAGGTTATATTCTTACAAATTTACAACCGATAGCGTCGTGAAAAAAAAAGAACTAACATAAGAAAATTATGAAACGACATGACAAATCTAGTTAAAATTTGATTATATATACTTGATCACATTATAAACTCATTCCCACAAAAAGTCAGTATTGAGCCTTTATTGAGCATACAAATATACATCTTTAAACTAAATGCTCATTTTTCGTTTCTTGTGTGAATAGCTGCTTGGATTCTTACGACTCTAAAACTTGCCATGACGATACATTCCCGGTCCTTACTAACTTAAACCCAAGTAAGTAAATGATGGAGGCATTAGGACTAACCTTTTTTTCTTTTCTACACCATTATTTTTCAACTTTTTTATCACCTACCCAAAATCCCCTTAGTTAACCCCTTTGAGCCTAAACCTTTTCGTTTCTAAACCCACAAAACAAACACCCTTTACCCACCAAAACCTTTTTATTTTTAACCCTTTAGTTTAGTAAAAAGTTCGGTCTTCATGTGACATCCCTTATAAAAAAAATGAAGTATAGCAATAAACAAACAAGTTCCTCAAAAGAAACTTTGTTTGAATAAAAGTCACAAAAACAAAAAGTTTTACGATGACCGACGCTTTTTACGCTTTTCGCCCTTTTTACTAACCACTAACCCAAAAACCACCTACCTTTAACCCAAGCCTAACCCTTCCCCAAAGTCCTCTTGATATTTACGAAGGTATATAGTTAAAAAGGATGAGGATTGATTGCTTGGCAAACATATGGTAATAATAAGTTCCATGCCGGTCTCGAGTGTTTCACAAAAATACATTTTTCAGCCAATTGTTGAGTGATCTCCCGTGAGGTATGTAAACTTGTATATAAATGGAATTTTAAAAAGGCATGTTATGCCCAAATAAGTAATTTTTCTTATGAAACGTTTTAAATAAATCATAACGAATAGGATTGTAAATAGCATAAAAATAAAACCTAATAAAGATCTTGGATTCCCGACACTCAAGACAAGCCAAAAACTTATCTTCTACCCATTCCATTTGGGAGTGTAAGCCACATTAAAAAGAGTTTTGCTTGAGGACAAGCAAAGATTCAAGTGTGGGGGTATTTGATGTGTGTAAAATGCAACATATAAATTACATCAAATGAGGCATAAAACTAACCCTTTTTTAGTACTAATGTTGGAAAAAGTGTGCTTTTGTCTTCCTTTTGTATTTTCAGGACTAAATGAGTGTAAACGAACAAAAGGAGAAAATATGCAGCAAAATCTAACATAAATACAAGGAAAGGAATAAACGTGGCATGCCCGACCCCTCGACAGCAACTTCCCAAGCAAAAACAAGCAAACAGAAGGCTGAACACGCCCCGTACCCATCGGACACGGGGGCGTGGCCAGTTTTCTGCAGAAAGGACAAAGCTTTAGAAGCTTCTATTCCCGACACGGGGGCGTGCCCAGCTTAACACGGGCCATGGTCAACGCTAAGATTCGCAGAATCCAAGCAAATCTTGATAGTACAGATACGCTTCTGCACACGGGGCCGTGCCCAGCGGACACGGGGGCATATGGAGCTAATGCAGACAAAGTGCAATTAATGAAGAAAGAGAATAAGGATGGATATGGGTCATGCCCAACGGACACGGGGCCGTGTCCGGGCTTCTGTACAGGCTATAAATAGAGGTGCTTGGTTCACTTCAAAGGCATCCCTTTGGAAAACCACCTCTCTACCACTTCACCCACACTCCACCACCATCACAACACCCACATCCACCACCATCATCCATCATCCATCTAGTGTGTGTGTAGTAGTCTCGAGATCCAAGATTGATAGTAAGAGTTCTTGACAATCAAAGGCCATGTTTGCCTAAGTCTCTTACATCACTTGGTGAAGACAAGCATTTAGTGTAATACTTTTGATTTTTAATCTTTTCGCACTTTTTATTTCGTTTTGTATTAATGACTTTAATAACTAGTTTCTTATGTTGAAGGTGAAACTTCCTTATCATTTGTCCGTGGTGTCTTGGCGTTATTTTATTGTCTATATAAAATAAAAGATTTACACCATCCATATATCTACGGTCTATATAGAGATATGTTGCCTTGTTCAGTGTATAGATCCTGCAAGGACCTGGGTCAAGCTTACTAGGACCTCCTTCAATACCCACTGGTATTGTATGGCGGGGGTGCGAATGGCTTGATCCCCTCATATGTAAACTACTATTAATACATTAACCCGGCTACTTGGGATTGTATCCCTGATGACTCAAACCACTTAGCCGAGGGTAACGTCACCTTCAAAAGAGGGGCCTACCACATTACACATTAATTACTTAATTAATGATCTTTCAATATTCCGACCCTTTAGGATTGTATCCTTGCTAACTCAAACTACTGGGTTGAGGGTAACGTCACCTTCAAAATAGGGGCCTACTACTATAACTAAGATAATCTCTTAAAAAGTGCAAAAGTGTGGAAATCATCAAAGGTTACACTAAAGGCGAGTCGGATCCAAGTGATTCATCTTGTCTATCTGTTTTTATTTTATTTTTATTTTCAGCATTTTTAGTTTTATTTTCATATTTAAAACCTTTTTCAAAATTTTTTATTTGATTAGACGTTGAGGATAAACCGCTACTAAAAGCTCTTGTGTCCTTGGACGACCTCGGTATCTTACCAACGCTATACTACGCTCTCGATGGGTGCACTTGCCCATATGTGTGTTTAGTGTTAGTAAAACATCGTGTTTTATAAATTTAAAACTTGACTAAAGTGTTAAAAAGGGCTTAAAATATACATAAATATATATCACGCTACACACACATCAAGACCTATAAAGTCTGCCTTTGATAAACCTTTCAACTTACGGATCCAAAAACCTTTCCTCTTATCTGAAACCCCATTCACATTTAACGAAATAAAATTCATTGATTACTGGTTGTTTCCATTTCCCCACTAATTACTTTCCTCACATGATTTTCAAAACCATCCACTCCTATGCCCAGACAAGCTCAAAAGTGTACCATTTGCGCGAATTCATCTTCGAAATTTAGGCGGATTTGCTCTTCCATCGGGTTCTCCATTGAGTTTTCCCTTTGATCCCTTCTCACCTGCGCCGTAGTATCCTCCACCGGACCTCCCTGTTCTTCCAACCTGAATATTTCTTCAAGGTTAAAAGGGTATGAGTTACTCGAATCTTCCACCCCCTTATTTAAATATGGAATAACATTCCTCCGGGCCTGATTGTATGGGTTATTAACTCGTTTGGGCCTATTAGTAATATAACTGGGCCGAGGTAAAATTTATGGGCTCACCGAAAAGACTGCCTAAGTCATCACTATGATTCTCATGCCCTACTGATTGTTTGTCCTCGTTTAAAATATCTTTTTGCATAGCCGGCCCCACCTCATCTCTCTCCTCATTTAATACAATCTGCGGCTCATTTTAGTCCCCATGCACCCCCACACGATTGCCCAACCTCCTCGGCATGTGTGCGCGTGCCACCCTTTGGATTCTCCATGCATGGAGACGAAGAGTCTCCCATGCAGAGATGTGAATCAATGTCGTCAGAGAAAAAAGAATCCTCACCTACCGATCTCACCGAATAATCCGACTCCGATACATCCTCGTTCAAGAACGCTGAACTCCATTTCCCTGAGATTTCCTCCACCCAAACTCTTATATTTTGCTCCTTCCAAATCAGATTAAATTCCAAAGAAATTCTTTTTCCGCTATTAACCAATATAGCCAGGCGATGTTCCGTCATATTTCCGTCGGATGTCTCTGCCTCCGACTTCACTAGGAGGCAGCGACACCGTTCTCCGATTTTGTTAATCACATGTCGATCCCATAATGAGATAGGAATACTCAAAACTTTGATCCATGCTATTCTCTCAAAGAGAGGTGGTATACCTTCCCACAGATAAAGTCTCGAAAACCATTTCTCCCAAACATTCACTTTATGATACCGGAATTCTTCTGCTTCCTCTGGACTTTTAAAACACAGTATCACCTTTAAACCAACCAGCTATTTTAAGTTAAAGCTATCCTCCATTAACCCTTCCAAATTAACCTTCAGGTTGTTTAAAATGTCTATATCTTTTACTTCGCCAATTTGGGACTTAAATTCAAGAGATTTCTTTGTTTCCGAATTCATCGGAGGGAGATCAATATTAACCACATTTACCATTATTACCTTTTGGTTTAACGACTGAGCTGTAAGTTCTTATACCATGCTGCTGATTTCCATTTCTCACCGGGGCTCCTGCCACATTTGCCTCCGGCTCCAGGCCATGAAGCCTGTCAAAAACCGAGACCGTATCACCCTTGGATTGCTGCTCAATCATCGACCCATCCCAATCACCGCACCATCAATACGAACCTCTTTTAAAATTCCAATCCACCATTCTAGGTCCTGAACATTCGACAACTTTATAAAGCAAAACTTATTACCAGATTTGTCCTTTTTAAAGGGAACGAATACATCTTCCAGATTATCCAGGTGTTCAAACGCCTTCCATAATATTGACCGAGAGCAAGTATCCGGCAGGTTTGAAATAAAAAAACGAAGTTGCGTTTCGGAGTCTGAGTTCCCTGTTGACAAAATCTTTCTCCTGCTAGTATCCTTTCTGCTTAGCACTGTATTCCATCCATCTTCTTTATGATAACGCTTATTCTTGATGTTCCCAAGCTCCTCTTGCTTCTTCCTCTGCAGATCATTAAACGACAACGGAGAAAATCTGTTTGACATCCCTTTCCGACCCCCGTAAACCATAATCGGAAGACAAAGATATCGCGGAACTTTAAGAGGTTAATATGATTCGTACCAATCTAGCTGAACTATACCAATAGCCGCGACCGGTGACAGACCTACTAAGCAATCAAGTACCGGATATAAACACCCAAAAGACAGAACGGAAAGAAAACGACGTCCTGCACCAATCTGACCCGGGCGCCTCTAACTATGCTCGTACTGGAACAGGACGGAAAAATACTCTGTTCGATAACAGGAAAGTTACACAGCGTCGGGAAAAATCGGGAGGAACCGAAGACAAAGAAACGAAGATCGCCGGAGAAGAGGAAAACAAAACGCCACCACCGATCCGATCCAAAACGCCACTAACAATGTTGGTACCAAACAGCAGGAACGGATTCCCTAGTTTGATCACAGGAGAGTTACACGAAGTCGGGAATCAGGTCAATAGTGACAGGGGAGATTAACGGAATGTTAATTGTCTCCGATGACAAGAGAGAGACTTTAATTGTAGAGAAACATTAATTAAAACAGTTGAATAGTATTGATGTAAAAGTTTAAAGAAAATGTACGTTTAGTAAAAATGAGGTGAATTTAGCAACACTCAAATGAAAATATAGCATCATTTTCAAAAGGCAAAGTCAAGTGTGAGTTCCGGTGAGTCTCCCTGACTTCCTTGTCGGTGAAGCAATCGGAAGAACCCTTATCCTACTAAACCCATGGGCGGCGATACAGCTTCCGTTGTAAATTCCACCATCGATGATGACATATCCACCGCTTTATGGTACGAATTTCCATTCTTTCTAGAAACATGAACTGAATTCTGTATAATTTTATCTTTTGTTGCAGGCCTGCGGGAGAATCTTACTATACAATCTTGGAAACCAATGAAAAGCGAACATACAATGTTTACCAACAGTTGCTTAACAACTACGATGTTTTGAATGATCGACTCCAGAACATGGAGGCTGCTAAAACTAAAGTTTTGAGGTATTATTATTATTCAATTGCTACCCTCAACCCCTTCAAAATTTATTTCACTTTGTTAACTGATCTCACCTGTCTCAGGCTCATCCACAATTAACAAGCTGTAACTATAAACCATAAAACCTGTGCACACATATATTACTACTTAATTAGAATTATCAAAATATTGAATCTGCAAAACTTATTAGGGGAGGGGGGGGTACTGGTCACTAGTGACCATTTTTCCATCACTCACAATATCCAATCATGTTCCGCCATGTCAGCAACCATTTTTCCATCACTCACAACCTTTTTTAGTAGGGGTGGTCATCACTCACCACCACACCCAACAAATTCCCCCCAACCAACAATTACCCTCACAAATAAAACCATCACGGCGTGGAAAAAATAACGAAATCATGTTTTCGTTATACTATAACGCGTTATACTTTCTTGTGGGGGTGGGAAAATGGATTTATCACGCGTTATATTTGATTTCGTGGAAAAAATAACGGACCGCCCCCTGGGCTCTTATGATCTGAGAAATCAACCAGAGAATCACTCTCAATGGAAATGGACTTTTACTATGATTGTATACTTTTATGTATCAGTATTATTAAAATGATAGACAAATGCTTACACGATTCTCTTCGTTAGCATTGCGTCAGTTTTTTATATAAATCATATAAATATTTATATCTAATGTTTGAATTTTGATATGAGATATATACTTCCATAACACTACACCATCATTAAACTAATATTGAATGCGTATTTTAGTAATTTCGTTATCACTTGGTGTTTATGTATTAGAAAACTTTTTGCATACCCTGTGTGAGCGATTTATGTGTTTTTCCAGCTACACACCTGGATCATGGATTGAAAACGTAGGTGGCATGACCATGAGTGACTACAATGTGCCAAAAACGACTACAATTCTATTGATCGGCCCGAAAGGATCTGGGAAAAGTAGTCTCGTGAACAGGATTTCACGGGTATTTGAAGATGACAAGTTTGCACCAGAAAGAGCCCAAGTTTCATGTACTCTTTTAGTTAATAATTCTAAGTGTGCTTACAGTATTTCCCATGATTGGTATGAATTTAATCATCTTGATTGTTTCAGATAATTCATCCGTGCGGGGCGGAACTAGCTTCCTACAGGAGTACATGATACCAAGAAACTCAACGTCTTTCTGTTTCTACGACACTAGTGGATTTTCCAATAATTTAACTGAAAATTTAGAGATGATTAAGCAATGGATGACAAAAGGCGTCCGTCATGGAGAATCGATGAAAAGGTTGATTCTCTTAACTTGTGTGCAAATTCGTACGCAAATACTTATTAAAAATGATTTATTTATTTATTTATGTTAGTGCATCGGATAGTTCAAGTCAACGGGGCAGAATGAAGTGTAAAAACGGCCAAGATAAACACCTGACTTATGAAAGAAGGAGAGTTGATTTTGTTATATTTGTGGTAAACGGGCTCTCTGTTTTGAAATGTATGGAGAACAGTGGAGTAGACACACAATACATTCATACAATTACTGAAGTTTTCAGTTCACCATTTTTGTCTTTTAAAGGTACTTAACACACATGTTCTAAGCTTATTTATTTGGATATCTTCAACAACTTCTATGATCAATGTTTCAGATCATAAACCTGTTATCGCAATTACACATGGAGATCTGCTTTCAATCTCTGAACGTGCACGTGTTGGTGTTTATCTAGGATCTCTACTTGGTGTTCATCCAAGCAAACAAACATTTGATGTTCCAGGTTATTCATCTGATGTCCTTTCAGTTGTCGTTTCCGTCGGTGTTCTAGCTTGAGAATGAGTTGACTTTTCAATGTTTTTGTCCTAGCAGATAACTGTGAACCGACAACTGAGTTGACTATCATTGACTTGGTGCGTTATGCTCTTGAGCATGCAGATAGGAATCTTCCCTGCAAATCCAGACTCGCAATCAGCAAGGCAAGATTCTGCAATAATAATAGCAGTATTTTTTGTTTCACTTGCACGTGCAACTGGTTTTTATGTGCTTTTTACTTCAGCAATGATGCTGACTAGATGGGAAAACTGAGCAAGTCGGGTAATGGGCCAAACGGATAATTGTAAAATACAGGTTGAAGCAGGCTGGGTCAGTTTGGGCCGACCGATGAAGCCATTCATCCATTTTTTGAATTTTCTAGATAATTAATGTGATAAATATGATTACAAAAGCTGTATCATCACAAAAATAGTCCATCCTTTTTTTGATATGAAATTTAGGAGCTTCTTATAATGTTGACTGACCTGTTGCCTTTTTATCTAAATCCTTTGGTTCAACTGGTTGACCAATTAGAGATAAAACATAACCAAATTGACCCACTATATACATTGCAGGGTTCTACTATTCAACTATGGACACATTTGCTACTACTATTAGTCATAGGATTGTTAATGTTTACAGCCCATTTTCATGGATTCCGTTCTCTGAAGCTTAATCCTGAACCAAGCCTCGAAATAAAGAAAGTTATGGAATTTGATCAAGAAATCATTCCCGAACCAGACCTGAATATAAAGAAAGTTACAGAACTTGATACAGAGACTGTTTCTGTACCAAACGTGGAAATATTGAAAGCTACAGAATCTGATCAAGAAGTTGTTCCCGAACCAGACCCGGAAATAGAGAAGTTTATGGAAGTTGATCAAGAAATTGTTTCCGAACCACACCTGGAAATAAAGAAAGCTATGAAATCTAATCAAGGAGGTGTTCCCAAAACAGACCCGGAAATAACGAAAGCTACGGAATTCGATCGAGAAATTGTTCCTGAATTGGACCTGGAAATAAAGAAAGTTACGGAATTTGATCAAGAAATTGTTCCTGAACATATACTGGAAATGAAGAAAGTTAGCCCAGGAAGTTTTCCTAAACCAACCAAGAAAATAAAGAAAGGTGATGCAGAAAAGACTCTTGGAAAAAACAAGAAATTGAAGAAAGTTCGTGTTCCTGAACCGATCCTGGAAATAGACTGGAAAACAATTCGACACATTTGGTAAGCATAGGCTTGTTGGCCATACTGGTTCCACCATGACAAGCAGGTGTGTATAAATAAGTCTCCATGCTTTTTGGAATCCATATGAAACACCGGATGTTACGTCTTGAAAACATGTAAATATGTAAATAATGAATGGGTGTGTTTAAACGTACCCCTCCCTTTTTACCCTAATATACCCTTATGGCCCCCATGTGAGAAGAAAAGTGGTTTTAATGGTAGGCTATCCCCCCCCAAGTTTGCAAGGAGGGGGTACATTTAGACAACCCTCATGATTAATATCATGTGTTAGATAGTTTAGCGAGTCGGTTAGGGTTAGTATTAGTTTAATCGCTTAGTAAGTCAAATTAGTCAAGTGCGCACGTGTTCAGCCCAGCATAGGAGATTGAAACTACATCTCCACATTACCTTCTCTTTTAATTCTCCAGTGTGTTGGTTTGTAAGGGTGGTTCTCTACTTTCCCGGCTCTTCAAGTTAGCTGGCTTGGTGTTTGGTGATTGCATCTTTAATCCCAAACACCTACTTAATAGAAACCGTGAGTTCAGATCCTCGGATATTCATCTGTTTGATCAAACATGACAAATCACAAGGTAATGAGTTCATTCAAGTTTATTGATGCTTCGGACTTTGAGCAACATGCCTGTTTCTTTAGAACTCACAGAAGAAGTTGCGAATTTTTTTCCTATGGTGTCATTTTATTTCGCTACTCGAATTTATAGACCCCCGGCGTCAAAATTTTCGGGTCGCATTGAATCACAATATAGGGTCGGGTTGAATCACATTATGGTGTCATTATAGGCTCCCCACATTAATCAGAATCAATTGTACCCGGTGTTGGTTTAATCCGAAGTTTGGTTAAAACTGAAAGATGACAAAAGTTAGAGTCGTCTATATTAGTTCTTGGTAAATAAATTTAGAGTTATATATTAGTTTGAATAATTTGTTTTAGCTAATTACTTTGAGTTGTTATTGGTTTAGGATGGATTGTTTAGCAAGTAATTAGTTTTAGCATAAATAGGTTCGGCGTTTAATTTGTGGCTTTAATTTATAGAACGTGACTATGTCTTATTGATTACTATTCTCGTTCTTTCATTCTTGTTCCCAATGTTCATACAAAGTGTTTCTGAGTCGAGTGTGGTAAATAATTGATCCAATTGGTTCCCACATCTGGCACCCAACTTTGATTAGAATGGATCGTCCTCGACTGCTTGTGCCCAATGTTTTAAAATGCTGTTTTTATACCGTATCGGATTTGACTAAAAAATGGTTTAACCAGGTGTATCGGGCGGTTCAACCGGATGTACCGGGCGGTTCAACCGTTCTACCAAACGGTTCCACTGGTACAACTGGCCGGTTTGAACCGGTTTTTAAAACATTGCTTGTGCCTGCTTAGCAGCTTTGGTTGCTTCTTCCTACTTACCAACTCTTCAGTGCTGATCGTGGGATTAGACTGTCTTTTTATTTATTTACTTTATTTAGGTTAAACAATTGAAATTAATTAATTTGTTCATTAATTTGAAACTTAAAAATAAGACACGGGCCTTCAATGGTTTAATGTGTACAATATATTAGATGGAATTATCTAATATATACTAGGATATGGACCTGCGCATTGCACGAATTAAATAACGAAAATATCTCAAGTATAATATGATAAATTTCAAATAAAATGCTTAAAAGTTAAAACCATCAAAAATGTCAATTTATTTCTTTCAATTTTAAAGAAAAAGTAAAATAATTTTGAAATAAAGTTACACAATTTAAAAGGTCAATATCTTAAAAACATGTAAGACCCTCATTTACATATAACTATAACATTTTAACGAGCGATTTTAAACAAAAGGTTACGTGTGCGATAGTATTAAAAACGTAAACTCCTACAAGGTAGAATTAATCCTTATCCAAAATCAAGCCCACTAGTATTAGTTTAAAAAGACTAAAACAATGGAAGCTAACAAACTTTCAGGAAGTGTTCGGTTCTTGACATGGCTCGATCATCATCCAAGGTCTAAAGTGCATAGTTACCTATCATACAAATTCATTCAAACGATTAGATATCAATGCATTTGAACAAAAGAATCAAACACAAGAATATATATAGAGGATCCGGTTCAAGCGAGAACCAAGCCGAGTTGCGAGAACCGTAGGAACCACAATCCACTAATCAGATAATGACACGTATACAATATTATTTTAAAACCTAAAGGGTAATTTAGTAATTTATTCATATATGTCAAATCCTCTGTCTGTCATTAAAGTCTTCTCTCTCTATCTATCACACATAACAATCAACAAATCTCTTTTCTCTCTCTCTCATCTCTTGAAAATCAGATCTCGCTCTCTCTCTTTTGCAACATCCAGTTCCTAATCAAACCTCTGATCCGCTTCTTCATTTTTTTTAAAACCCTACAATCTCTTCTCTCTCTCTCTCTCTCTCCCCATTGTTATAGGTTGTTTGAAGGGGGTTGTGGTGGTATTGAAGTTCGGTGAAGGTGGGATTGCGGTGGTATGAAGTCCGGTGAAGGTGGGGTTGCGGTGGGTGTGAAGTCCGATGAAGGTGAGGTTTGTGGTGGTGTTTCACGGTGAAGGTGGGGGGTTTTGGTGGTGTGAAGTCCGGTGAAGATGGGGTTGTGGTGGGTGTGAAGTCCGATGAAGGTGGGGGTTTGTGGTGGTGTTTGACGTTGAAGGTGAAGGTGGGGTTGTGGTGGTGTGAAGTCCGGCGAAGATGGGTTTTGTGGTGGCTGTGAAGTCCGATGAAGGTGGGGGTTTGTGTTGGTGCGGCGGCGCTGGATGGTGGGTGGAAGGTTGGTTGTGGTGGTGGGTTGATGCGACGCTGGGTGAAGGGTGGTTGTGGGTAAATTGTGCATAAGGAAACAAACCCAAACCAAAACTCAAACCAAACACAAACACCAGAACCACACGCGCTTCCGGCAACCCCCACACCGGTTCTGCTGCTCCGGTTTAGCAACCCCCACACCGGTTCCACTGCTCCGGTTTAGCAACCCCCACACCGGTTTCGCTGCCCTGGTTGTTAACATTTTGTGTTCCTCCGCCATGATTGTTAGCAACCCCACCGGCAGCCTAGTGGTGGGAGCTTTAACCCCGTCGGCGATTTTTTAATTTAATTGTACAGATGCTGGTTTTGCTGGGTTTTATTTATGAAATGGTGTGGGGGCAGAGACAGAAAGAGAGACAGTAGAGAGAGAGAGATGCAAAGGTGGGTGATGCCGGTGACCCACTGAACCACCCTCACTCTCTTCCACGCGCCGCCGATGGTGCCGATGGTGCCCGGTGGTGGCGGTGTTTTTTAAATTTTCAGTCGTTTTGTGCTGGTGGTCCCGGCGGTGCCGGTGGTCTTTGTTTCATCCCCGGTGGTGCCAGTGGAGGCGAATGTGACTTTTCACCGATGTTCGGCGACTTGAGGTTAGTAGATGAATTTGATTTTTGTTTGATGTTTCTTATTTTTGTTGATTTGGTTTCAAGAATTTGGGGTTTTTCAGTGGAATTGGAACTGGAGTGGGGGGTTTGAGAATCTGGAAATGGGTCGTATAGATCTGATGTTGTGTAAATGGATCTTTTTTGTTTATTTTGAAACTGATGTTGTGTAAATGGATCTTTTTCTTTAGTTTTTATTTATCTTCAAACTGTGTTTTTGATGGGGTTTGATTTGTTCAGTTGGTTCTGTTGATAAAAGACAACCGGCAATTGATGGGTTTTGATCTGTTCAGTTGGTTGTGTTGATAACATTTTTTCTTGGCAGTGATAGTTTGAAACATTTTTTCCGACAAATTGATGATGATGGCGTGGCAAGGATGGTGGAGGGTAGGTTTTTGACTTGCTTTTTGCAGCCATGATTTCAGGAAACTTTGAGCCAAACCCCGTTTTTTCAAGATCCACACATGGTTGTGATTTTTGTTGTTGGTTTTTATACCTTTTCAGTCGATGATGATAA
The DNA here is from genome assembly GCA_030545235.1 of Helianthus tuberosus. NCBI lineage: Eukaryota > Viridiplantae > Streptophyta > Magnoliopsida > Asterales > Asteraceae > Helianthus > Helianthus tuberosus. The sequence goes on along the minus strand of JARYGA010055540.1, from coordinate 75,776 downwards.
GTATCAACTTAACTTATCTGAGACATCTATGAGGCGTGATTTTGGGTGAGTTTGTTTGGCGTAAAAAATTGTTTGTCGTAAAAAAATTGGGGTCGGGGGGCGTAAAAAGATGTTTTGGCGTAAAAAATTGTTTGCCGTAAAAAATGTTTAGCGTAAAAAAAATTTCGGCGTAAAAAAATGTTTGGCGTAAAAAAAGTTTTTAAACCGGGGCGTAAAAAAGTTTTTAAACCGGGGCGTAAAAAAAGTTTTTAAACAAACCAAGCCGAAAAAAAAGCTTAAAACCGGGCCGTAAAAAAAAGTTTAAAACCGGGTCGTAAAAAAAAGTTTAACCCCGGGTCGTAAAAAAAGTTTAACCTCGGGTCATAAAAAAGGTTAAACCCGAGTCGTAAAAAAGGTTAAACCCGAGTCATAAAAAAAGTTAAACCCGAGTCGTAAAAAAAGTTTAAACCGGGTCGTAAAAAAAGTTTAAAACCCGGGTCGTAAAAAAAGTTTAGACCCGAGTCGTGAAAAAAGTGAGTTTAAAACCGGGGCGTAAAAAGATTATCTGAGACTTTTAATGCATGTTTATAATTTTTTTTATTAAAAACAATCTCAATAATTAAAACAAAATCAATAATGATACCAATCACCAAAGGCTGTAGTAAAAAGACCAATTTGCCCTTTTCTCACTAAAAATAAAATGTCATTAATTAAAGCACAATCATTACAATGCTTTATTTTCTTTTAATCTTATCCATCAAAATCAACTTGATCAATGGTTAAGGCTATACAGTATGAGAGAGGCTCATCCTTGGAGGATGACCCTCCACGTAAGTGCCATGTAGGATGGGTGTGAGGATGGGGCAAACGGGATGAAACTAAGGAAATTGAGGATGAGCCTAATATATATATGAGTTGTATGAATATGTTTGTGTGAGGGGAGGTTTGTCCTTTTGTGAGCGTCCTCACCGCCTGGGTCTCGACGTTTTGGACGACGCCAGGGGGGAGGGGGTGAAATGGTGTTTGGATCGGCGACGGGCCTCGACGAGCCCAAGCCGACCCCCACACCGTCAAGCCTAATATTGGTTCCTACGGTTCTCACAACTCAAGGTGGTTCTCATTTTACCCAATCCTTGTATATATACAGGGTAGGGTTCTAGAGTGAACATTGGGTTGAGAGTGAACTGTGTGAACTAATCTGAGCCATTAATTGTTTAGATCTTGGAAATTTTAACAATGGCAGTTTTGTAACTATTTATATGTAAAGAATAAATGAAAATAGTATAAAGATAAATTGTTAACCACTACACCATTTAGTGATATAACCCCTCATAAGGGGAAGTGATGGTCACTAGTGATAGAATTCTATCACTCACAAGCACCCAATCAAGTTCCGCCATGTCATCAACCATTTTTCCATCACTCACAACCTTTTTTGGTGGCAATTGTCATCACTCACCACCACACCCAACAATTTCCCCCAACCAACAATTACCCTCACAAAAAAAGAACATCACGCGTGAAGAAAATAACGAAACTTGAATTCGTGGAAAATATCACGCGTGGAACTTTGTTGTGGCGGTGGAAAAAAATACAATATCACGCGTGGAACTTTGTCCCATCACGGAATAAAACTCACCGTCCCCTGTCCCCTAATACCTCTTTTACCATTTGTCATATAACCCCCACCAGAGGAGATTATGTGATATTACCACCACACATGATCTAAATATAAATAAAGACTAACTAAAGTTCAACTCATTTATCCTCTGGTGGCTGGAAAGACTTGGGTTCTTCTTGGAGATCCAAGTTCAATCCCCACTAGTGCCATATTTGGTGGATAAAGGCAATGAAGACTAGTTCTCCTAGATCCTAGGTCAAGAGCTTGAGCCTAAGCCACCCCGGGTTTTAGTCCATCGTGTGTTACGTCAAAGAGATTCTATCTTATTGCGTCGCAAGACCTGCCACTAGCAGTGGGTGGTATGGTTTTTCGGGAAATACAGTTAGCAAAACTCTGATGTCAGCGTGGACCCGATTAAGACAATATAGTCTAACCAGAGTAGAGTTAAGACCCTCTATTTAGAAGTGTGTGAAGTTAAAGATTCTCACTGTTAGACCACCCGTAGTGGTGAGAAATTGGGGCGTTTTTTTGGCCCAAAACGCCCAAACACGCCCATTCATGGCCCCCAGGGGGTTTTTTTGTCCAATCAGTGATGTTCTACTTTTTTTTGTCCAATAAAGTTTTTTGATGTTTTTTTATTTAATTTTATTTATACCCCTTTTTAACATAATGCTCACATTCCCACTACACCCATAACGCACAACGCCCATAAGTAGGGCATTATTTATGTGGGTTAGGTTATAATACAAAGGGCCCTTAAAATACAAAGTGTAAGAAGGATTTCTGGCCCTTAGATCAGATCATAAACTCATCAAGGGCTCTAAATAAAATGGTGGCAACAATGTAATTAAAAAGGGCGGTAAGGGTAGGATCGTCCAAATTCACTTTCATCTAACTGTTCAAACTCCTTCCTCACTATGCTTCAGGCCTTCTTCGACGATTCCAGCCATCTTCGACGATTCCAGGCCACGATTCTTCTTCCAAGCGATTCTTACACTCGATTAAGCCTCAAAATACACCGATTTCTCATGGATTCTTCAACAAAAAAGCCTCAAAATACACCGATTAAGCATCAGGAAACATCGATTTTACCTCCTCGTTCCGATCCAGTTTCTTCCGAATCAACATTGCATATTTCTGAAGTGGAAGAACAAGTTTGGAAACCGAAAATGAAGAAAAAAGCGAAAAGGACTCCCAAAACCGGTACATTATTTAATTTTTAAGGTTTTTACATGATTGTGTTTATTTTAGTTCAGTGATTTTGTTATATGAAAGTTTATGACCTTTTATTATCGATTTTGATTGTGTTATGTACTGACCTAGGGTTTGATTGTGTCTAATACTGTTGTTTCATTGTGTTATTGTCGATTTTGATTGTGTTATGTGCTGAGGTAGGGTTTGATTATGTCTAATATTGTCGTTTCATTGTGTTATTGTTGATTTTGATTGTGTTATGTGCTGACCTAGGGTTTGATTGTGTCTAATATTTTCGTTTCATTGTGTTATTGTCGATTTTGATTGTGTTATGTGCTGACCTAGGGTTTGATTGTGTCTAATATTGTCGTTTCATTGTGTTAGTGTCGATTTTGATTGTGTTATGTGCTGACCTAGGGTTTGATTGTGTCTAATATTGTCGTTTCATTGTGTTATTTAAATTGATTTCGGACTGTTGTACATGTGTCATGTTTAACATTTAGTTGGTTTAAACATAATGTATTTTTGTTATTGTGTAATAATGGTGTTATAGGTGATGCGATCAAAACTATTAACGTATTTGCAAATCAAAAGCTGTCAGATGAAGACAACAAAAAAAAAACAGAAGCAAACCAAAGAGGTTGAACCGATTGTAACAAAGATACCGAAAAAGAAAATTAAAAAATCATCTAAAAAATATCATCCATTCACAAATCAAAAGGCGAACTTGAGGTGTTCTCCTGGAAACCTTACTGAATTTCTTGAAGGCTTAACTCCAGCTCAGAAGAAGGTCGCTAAAGAAATGGGGTTTGGCGACATATTGTTTATAAATATACACACAATCCCAACTGGTTTTGCATATTGGCTGCTTTAAAACTAAGATCCCAACACACAAAAAATATTTGATGGAACTCATGAAATTACTGTTTCTAGTTCTTTGATCAATGATATTTTTGGGATTCCAAATGGTGGAAAGGTTGTTGTAACCAAGTTTAGACCAAACTCAAAAAATGAAGTTGTAAATGAATGGCGTAGTCAGTTTGGTGAACCAATTCCAGCGAAGATAACAATGAAGATATTCAGTGACCATCTGAAAAAAAAAGACTGTGGAAGGATCTTCCAATTGAATTTTTTGGTGATGGTTTTTTCAGTAATGGGTGAGATGATGTTGAGTAACACAGTAAACCAAAGGTTTTTGTTATCACTAGATGGAGATATTGATGTAAAAGAACTAAACTTGTGTGACTACATCGTTGATTGTTTGAAAAGAACTCGTCTTATGTGGAAAGGGGAAGCAGATTTTTACAATGGTCCTATGCTATTGCTTTCGGTAAATTTTTTAACTATTTCATATATATTACACAATGTCATTCTATTGTGTCATATTTGATGAGATTGTGTCATATAGCATTTCATTGTGTCTTTGTTTATATGTTGTATTTTATGATTCTTAATGTATTGTGTCATATTTGAATCCATAAACAGGTGTATTATATGTTTGAAAAGCAAAGAATCGTCAAAAAGGACAAATGGATAATAACATCGGACGTTCTTGACAAAATTGATTACATAATGCTTTCCGAGTTTGAAATGAATTATTTAGTTTCGGAAAAAAGCAAGACGGTTGAACAATCGAAAGAGTCCTTGAAGCAAAAGGTAGTACCACCGAAACCAAAAGAAGCTGATAATGAAGGTACATTGTGTCTAATGTCTGTTAACATTTTAATTAATATCATTATGTCTAATATTATTTTGTTTTATTGTGTCGAAAGGTTCGTTGAAAGTAGTTATCAAGAACCGAAAAGTTATTCCACTGAAAGCACAAGAAGCTGATAATGAAGGTTCATTGTGTCTAATGTCTGTTATCATTGTGTCTAATTTTTATAAGTATACATTTTGTAATTCTGAATATGTATTGTGCTGGAATTGATTAGTAAATAGCGATCTTTTTTAGATTTGGTAACATGAGTATGGTTGCCGAAGTGGTTGTCTGGTTATAGGTAGAAAGAAGGTGAAAAAAATGAAAGTTTCTGGTCCAGTTCATGATGTCCCTAATTTGGGACGAAATGCTTTATCCAATCAATCTGAAACCGCTGGCGATCCGAGAGGTAACTTTAAATTCTTATGTTGCATACTAGAAAAGTCTAATGTCTAATCAAGGCACATTGTGTCTAATGTCTATTGTCAGTGTGTCTAATATATTCTCGTTTGACTAAGTTGAAATGTGTCTAATATTATTTGTGTTTTATTGTGGTTGTTGAAACTGAACCAGTTGATGTTGAAACTGAACCAGTTGAGGTTGAAAATGAAACAATCGAGGTTGAAACGGAAGAGGTATGAAAGTTAACCGTGATTATATGTATGCTTTATATAGATATATCACAAAATTGTTCACAAAATTCTTGAATGTATTTTTGTTTAACAGATGAGGGCTGAATTGATCGACAAAGAGCTTATGGTATTTGAGGCACATGCAAAGAAGATCGAATCCTTACTAGAAAAGTCTAGAAAAGATTTCAAGGATAGTGAACTTATGAAAGCCAAAAGAAGAAAATTTGCACATTTGTTGTGTAAATATCACACACTAGAATCATGGGTGGGAAACAAGAGGGTTGGTGATGTTGTTCTTTGGACCCAAACAAAAAAACACAAAGATAATAAAGAATCGACAATGAAGAAGAAAAACACAACCGAAAGCAAAAAAGTTCCAACAACGAAAAAGGAAAAGACAATCAAAAGCTTAAAAGTTCCAAGTCTACGAGATGAAATCAGTGAAAAAGTGAAAGAAACGGTTGTTGTAGATGAAGTCATGGCTGTTGAAAAGCAAGCTGCTGATTTTGAGGTAGAACAAAACAAAAAAACGAGTGAAAATGTTGATGTTGCTCATCAAGAGAAAGCCCTTACTGAAGGTAACTATTATGAAATTGTGTTAATTTTTTTAACTGTTTTACATTCTATTGTGCCATATATAATAATATATTGTGTCTTATTTATAAGCTGCTCATGTTGAAGAAGATCAAAACAAAAAAACAAGTGAAAATGTTGATGTGGAAAAAACTGTTACCATTCATCAAGATAAAGCCCATACTGAAGGTAACTATTATGGAATTGTGTCATAATCTATTGTGTCATACACATTGTGTCTAATCTTATAAGTTCGTTGTGTCTAATAGTTCATTGTGTCTAATCTTATCATTTTATTGTGTCTAAACTTGTATATGAAGATCTTGAAGATAATTTGAGGAAAGAAGTTGAGAATGTTGAAGCATCTGAAACACCAATTACCATTCATGAAGAGGTTGCCCATACAAAAGGTAACTTTTATGGAATTGTGTTATTGTGTCATAAGCATTGTTTCTAATCTTATAAGTTCGTTGTGTCTAATAGTTCATTGTGTCTAATCTTATAAGTTTGTTGTGTCTAATTTTGTATATCAAGGTATAGAAGAAAACAATCAAAATAATGAGGAGAATTCTAATAAATTTGCTATTGTCTTGACACCATATCATGTGAGTGGATCTGAAATGTTGGAATGGAGTCAAGCAGAAAAATATGCCATCAATAAAACAACGAAACCAAATACACAAAAAAAATATCTTATTCCGATTTTGAACCGCCAAGCTTTGAGTTAAACATTTCTCAACCAACACCACCAACACCTACGGCAGAAACTGTGAAAAAAGTGGATGTGGTTAAAAATGACAAGCAAGACACAATGAAGGCAATAGAAGATATTATGTAAGTTGTATCGGATTTAAATATGCTACCAGTAGAAGAACAGGGTTACATAACCCCAGCTAAAAACATTGTGCATTTTGTCGAACCAATTACAAGTTTAAAACCGCAACAAAACATCAGAAAAAATCCTGAAAGAGATATTAATCCGGCAGAAGCATTGTGTTCTCCTTATATTCAAAGGGCGGTTATAATGGCAGAAAAACGGACAACAGCTGAAAACACTGTTTCTAATTATATTTTTTGTGGGAAAGAAGACCTTTGGTAAAACACCGTCACTATTGTATTACTCATTATTACAACGAAATACTTCTATTTTGTTTTGCAGGGATGTTCTATTTTTTGTTAAAGATGTTGTCTCTATGCCGAGAGTTATTTTGGAAAGCTTGTGCCCTGAAGTTGAACTACATTTTAACCTTATCAATGCATGGAGTCATATTTTAAACATAGCAGAAAAGAAAAGGAAGAAGGGAACTGATTACCGACTCTTTTGCTATCCTCTTATGATTGTAAGTTTAATAATTTTATTATGTTATATAAAATTAATTAGATAAGTTGATTATGATACAATAGGAATAGAGAAGTGGATAATATAACAGGAATACATGGATTATGACACAATGGTTTGAAATATGACACAATAGGAATAGAGTAGTGGATAATATAATAGGAATACAGTAGTGGATAAGTTGATTATGATACAATAGGAACAGAGTAGTGGATAATAGGAATACATGGATTATGACACAATGGTTTGAAATAAGACATAATGGTTTGGAATTTGACACAATAGGAATAAAGTAGTGGATAATATTATAGGAATACATGGATTATGACACAATGGTTTTAAATATGACACAATGGTTTGAAATATGACACAATGCATTTGTTTCATTTCAACAAAAGGATACATATGAAAGAGAAGAGGATGTGATCCTTGATGAGTTCACCAATAAGATGAATGAGGTTTTGAAAAAAGAAAAGATAAAAACTATCAAAGACTTTGACATTGTCTTTGTGCCTATCTTTCATCATGAGAAAAAAACACTTTTATCTCATGTGTTTCGACCTCAAACGCACAAAGACTACATTGCTTGACAACATTGCACCACTTGAAGATGAGGAAAAGGGTGATCATGATCCCTACAATGGTCGGACACAAAAAACAGTAAGTGTTCGAAATCTTGTATTTTAAATATAACACAATGCATGCTGTAGAAATAACACAATTGCATTTTATTTTTTTTAAGAAACAAGCTTTTGAAGGTTATCTTGAACGTATCTCACATCCAAAAGCAGCAAACATGAAGGCTACATCAATAAATCGTCTTCAAATGCCATGGAGAACCAATTTTAATGGTGTTGATTGTGGAATTTTTCTTATGCGCCACATGGAAACATACATGGGTGAAGATGCAAATAATTATCATTGTGGTTTCGCAAAAGAGGAATCTGGATTACAAAAGAAACAAATTGAAGACTTGCGCCAAAAGTACACAACCAAGATCTTGTTACATGATGTTAACGAGAATAAACCATACGTTGTTTCCTTGGTGTCAAAATTTCAAGAGTTACCAGCTAAAGAAAAACAAAAGCTTAAACGAGGTGGATTTAAAAGAATCTTGTCAAGGATGCTTAACGAAGTCGATTAAGTTGATGTTTTTTTTCATATTGGACTTGATGTATAGAAACTTGATGTTTTGTTTCAATTAAGTCGATTAAGTTGATGTTTTTTTTCATTTTGGACATATGTATAGAAACTTCGTGGATATTAATGTTTTTAAGGAGGTTTATGTTTTCAGGAAAATATGACACAATGTTTTTTGCACAGGAAAATATGACACAATGTTTTTGTACAGGAAAATATAACACAATGAAATGATATATGGCACAATGAAATGAGATATGACACAACGGAATGATATATCACACAAAGTAATGATATATGACACAATGGAATGATATATGACACAATGGAATGATATTATGAAACAATGGAATGATATATCACACAATATGACACAATGAAATGATATATGACACAATGAAATGATATATGACACAACCGAATGATATATCACACAAAGTAATGATATATGACACAATGGAATGATATATGACACAATGGAATGATATTATGAAACAATGGAATGATATATGACACAATGGAATGATATTATGAAACAATGGAATGATATATCACACAATATGACACAATGAAATGATATATGACACAACGGAATGATATATCACACAAAGTAATGATGTATGACACAATGGAATATAAATGACACAACGGAATGATATATGACACAACCGAATGATATATGTGACAACCCTCACCAAACCAGGTATCCGTATGAATTAATTAATATTTAATTACTGCTTAATTACTGTGCTTGCTTACAACTGTGATTAAACTGCTTACTGATTTCTGATATATACATGTACATGCATCATACTTTACTACTGTCACTCCATTATTTACACAAAACTTCAGTGACAACCTTGATGCACAGTGAGCACACTATACGGGATACCCAGTAAACATGCTGACATAGCCAGCATCAGACAGTTACTGTCTCTAAGGCCAGTATGAGCCGGGAATAGATTACTACACTAGTAGGGAGTGTAGGGAGGTGAGGATTGTAGAACTGCGTCACTAGGTGATAATTATAGTGACCGGATGTGCCTAAAACGTACTTCGAGTACAAAATTCAGCACTTTAAATAAAAATTCAGCATTAAGCTAACTAGTAAAGTGCCAAAACATGAGAAAATATTACTAGACACTTTCCAAAGTGTCGGGAATAAATTGTGTCACTAAAAGAAATATTAACGACACTTTAATTACTTATTTAGAACTTTAACGGATTAATATCCAACCGAACAACCGGACTTTATCCGGAACATAAAAATATTGTCTTTGACATTGTTTTTTTTTTTTTCTGAGCTAGTTAGGGTCCCCGAATACCTTAACACCCGTTATACTTGATAACACACTAATAATCTAATTATTTTCCTAACTAAACTAATTATAACTTAACTTATTAGTTGAAATCCAACTATAACCCTACCCCCCCCCCCCAAAAAAAAAATTGACGGTTTGTAAGGGTGGTACACACCCATGAACTGTTTGATTATTTTAATTCACATGTTTAGTATCTAGCCTACAAAATATCTAATGGATAAATATGATGGTTAGTCTATAAATAAACCCACTAGGTCATATGTTCATAACATTCACAATCCACTTAAACAATTCACTCTTCTCCCTCCCTCACTTGTAGTCTCGGCCGAGAGCACTCACATCCCTCCACCCACTTTCAAATTTCTATCTAGCCATTTTTCATACGAACATTGAAGCAAGGGATCACATAAGGAAGCTCGGTGCACTCGGGAACACAAGGACCTCACTACGTTGCTATTAACCAACCGTTTTTCGACTAGTTTCTTCCCTAGCCTCGAGCTAGTAGTAAGTGACTCTAAACGCCTTTTTGATCTATTCTAAAGTGGTTAATAAGAACTTTGTCGGTTGAAAACCATGAACATGTAAGAACAAAATTAAAAGTCTACTAAAATAATAAACAAGGTGGTTAATGGATGAATATTGGTGTAAAACTTATAAAACTTGTTTTGTTATGATTATTTAGTGTTGTTTTATGCTAGTGTTAGTTCGGATCGTCATCTAACCCGACTAAGTCATGTTCATGGAACATGACCTAGTGTATGTTAAAGTGTGAAAAGTGGTTAGATGAAGAACACTACTACTTATAACCATGAACTTGTGTAAAAACAATTTTTCTTATGAAATGGAGTTCTAAACTAGTAGATCTAAAGATCTACAAGTGGTATTTTCGAAGAACCAAGTGTAAAATGAAATCATGTTTTAGAAGCCGGATCTTTCATAAACTAAAGATGTTTTTATGAACACACAAGCGTGTAGGCACTTGTGTAACAAAAAGTTTTAACAAAGAATTATTTTTGAAATTTTGACTAGAAGATGTACAAATGCATTTTCTGTGAAAATAAGATTTTCGAGAAACCGATTTCATTTATAAAAGTAGAAAGATCTATTAAAAAATAATGGGAAGTTACTACACACTTTTATACAACCCACAAGTTCATGTGTTTGTGATATTTTTGAACTAGTATGATGTTGGAATATTGTTTGTTGTTGATTGAAAAAATTGTTGTTTGAATTTATAAAAAAAATGATACGCTTGAAAGCGTGGCCACCTCCAGTTACAGGGGAAACTCTGGCGAAATTTTTCCAAAAATCTAACACTTGGAAATATTTTTATCACAAGTGTTATGAATGTAATTTTTTAACTTATTTTTCCCAAATAAATTTCGCCATGATTTTATTACAAAATTTCTAAGTGTCGGAGGTGGGATTTTCACAAATAAAACTTGCAAAAATATATATTTAGAATATATATTTTCATAACAACACTTGTGTAAATTTTTGTGATTATTTTGTGAACTACGTAAATATTATTTTTAGGGTAAAAATAATATTACTGAATATTAACGACTCCAAAATAATTCTAACGCCCTCACAATAAATATTTAAGTTACAACGGTATTATTTATTACCATCCAAACCTTACAACGTAACTTACGTATTTTCAGAAAATACTCATAAGTGTGTATTTTGACAAGGATATTATTTTGGATAATTATATGGAATAAAATATAATATTTTTGGAAAAAATATTTATATTTTGGAAATAAAGTAATTTGGACAAATGAAATAAAATATATTTTAAGTGAGACTTAATGATATATTTCGAAGTTATACGGACGCACATGTATTAAAAACCCCCATCCTTGGGAAGGAATATATTTACAAAATAATTACGAAGTGTAATTACGAAATAGTTGCCTAACTATTTCCCAAAGACATTTAACCTTAAACCAAGGCACGATCGTCCGTCTAATAGAAGTTAGTACGTGTAGGTCGTCGCACAGCAGGTTGACCAAGAGTTTACTTTTTAGAGACGAACTTCGGTGAGTTCATGTCCCCCTTTTCTCTTAACTGTTTTCAGTTTTTAACTGCGGGGGTGAAATACATGTTACTATGATTACGAGTACTTTTTACATGGTATGGTTAGCGTAAGGAGGGTTACTACTTAGATCATGTGAGTGCGTAGGCGGGAACTGGAGGCCATTAATCCTCATTGTAGGACCGAGGGACGTAAGCGGTAGATCTATCTGGGTGTAGCGAGCCCAGCCCCAGGCCCAGCAGAACGGACCTCGGGGTGACTTTGTGCCCAACGCAAAATCCGCTAGGTTTGAGTCTTCCTACTTGCACTTCACACATATCAATGGCCTTGCAAACCATTGGTGATCTCTTTTTCCTTATTTGCTACATACCAGGATTTTATACTTACAAAGGTTGTACATACTCACTTACACATGAACTCGCTCAACATTTTTGTTGATTTTTCCAACTTACATGTATTTCAGGGAACTAAGGATCTGGCATGGTATGCTACGTTTTCACGCTGCGTTAGAGTTATGGGATCATCCAAGTTTAGGGGTTGTGGCTTTTACCTGGATGAGTCACAGTTCTTAAACTACGTCTATCTTAAGTTTGTGTTGTGTCTTTCAAACAATGTTTTTATGTTATTAGGTTGTAATTTCCGTTGCATGTGTCAACGCCTTAAGACAATGTTGTGGTATTTTACTTTTCAAACTTAAATCAATGGATGATCTGCATGGTTTTATTTTCATATAGCTTTGTTGTGATTAAGCTATGGTATTAAGAAGTCACACCAGATAAACCCATGCTTCCGCAAAAACTAGGGTGTGACAGCTTGGTATCAGAGCTCTGGTCATAGCGAACTAGGATTCTTTCTCGAGTCTAAACTATGATCACTAGGGCTCTCACGAAAACATTTTTACATTGCATATCACTTAAGTCCAGATCCAAAACGTTTTTACAAACAAATGTTGAGCACATTTTATTTGTTAGTTATTGCTCAGTCTGGGAGGCTGAGGCTCAGTCTGGGAGGCTGAGGCTCAGTCTGGGAGGCTGAGGCTCAGTCTGGGAGGCTGAGGGAGTTGTCTAGTGGGACTAGGGAGTCAGTCTGGGAGGCTGGGAGAGTTGTCTAGTGGGACTAGGGAGTCAGTCTGGGAGGCTGGGAGAGTTGTCTAGTGGGACTAGGAGGACTATTTGATTGCTTATTGGACTAATATGCTTATTTGACTATGTGATTGATTATTTGTGCATATGTGTGTTTGTGTTACAGACGATATGCCTTCATCCGGCACAGGAGAGTCGGACACCATTGACCCTATGCCCATCGTATCGGACGACAGAGTGTCATCAGAGCACGAGGTTCATACTTCGGACGCCACCAGCACGGATGAGGACGATTTTCAGCCATTCGCGCTGCCCGATGTCGTTGCTGAGCCCGCTGATGGCCCTATCGCCGAAGATTTGCCGCTTGCGGTAATCCCTGCCCCTATACCTCTTGCCGCGTACCCTTTTGCTGACATGCCCCTTGACGTAGTCGCTGACGACGACGTCGACTTGTTTGACGAGGATCCATTAGAGGATGACTTTGAGGGCGAGGCCCACATAGCTGCTGGTGATCTCTTACTTCTTGTGGATGCTCCTGCAGAGGAGGCACCCATCCATTCACCTGTCCCAGACTCTTTCGAGTCTGTGGCATCTGCACCATCACACGCGCAGGGCGCGCAGCACTATTCGCATGATACAGACCCTGATAGAGCATCGTCCGCTACACCTGCCCCTAGTTTTGCGATCGATCATGACATTGATGATGATTCAGACCCCGCTTTTCCACCTGGTTATGATCCAGACCAGGAGGTTGAGTTTATCCACCTAGATCAGTCCATGGAGGACCCTGTTGACCCCGTTGATCCCATGTTCGCTGATCCCGCTGACTTCGAGATGGAGTTTGACGATCCGGGGCCTGCTGTGGCCCTCGAGCCAGTAGTTGTTCCAGACCCCGTAGTCGAGCATGACCCTATTCATGCTGATATACCCATTGTTGATCCTTTGATTGCTGATGTACCTATCGATGATCATCCTATTGTTGCTCCACTATTGGGGGATGAGCATGTTGTTGATGCTCAGGTTGTTGCCCCTCACATTGCTGATATACCCGCTGAGCCTGATGTTGTTGCTCCTTTTCCTGACCCGGTGCCTCTAGAGCCCGACCATGCACTCTTTACGACTCATGTCGACCCTTAGTATGCTGACACCCGAAATGGGTGGATAGATGATGATGATGATTTTCCGCCTTTTGTAGTACCAGTTACACCAGTTTCAGCACCAACTTCAGCTCCTTTTGATGCACCCTTGTTCCCCACACACACTGCTGATGCGCATCGCGCGGATCTGCCCATCACATTTCTCCAGGAGATCCCTCCGCCGCGTCCTGGAGAGGGCTCATCTCATCAGCCTTTTGGCCATGCACCTTTTCTGACTGGAGGAGATCAGTTTGCACCGCAGATCCCTCACCATACTGCTGTTCCCCCTGTTCCACCGTTTACTGTGCCATCTTTTACTCCATCCAGCGAGCCTTTTCTTTGGACATCACCACCCATCATGCCACCGTCCGATCCCTATCATCCGTTTCACATGGGTTATTCTGTAGAAGATGTCCTTGTTTCGTTCATGGTCCAGCAGGAGGCACTTACTCGACGCGTGCAGGAGCTCGAGAAAGCTCAGAGACCCCCATGCCAGTGCTCTCCTCACCCTGCGATATCGCATCCCCCTCGACCGTTATCTCCAGACTCTGCTGCACGTTTTTGGACACAGGAGCAGTAGATAGCTTTCTTGTTACGTTCTCACCGAGCCATGGAGGAGGATTGGCTCCACATGCGCCGTTTGTTCTATTCTCATTTTCCCCCTCCTCCACCGCCATCAGCGTAGGGCTATTTTGTACGACACGGGTGGACTTTTGTTGAGAAGACGGCGATTGCACGGATTGCACAGCTTTTTGGAGAATGCATATTGATCCTGACTTTTGTTGATATGTATATTGGATATGTTGACACTGATTTGATGTTTTGGACGGGGGTGATGTAGCCCTTAGTCGTTGATGTTGTATGTTACAGTTATGTACTTGTACACTTTACCTTGTGGTCTTGATTTATGGCAATGCAATCGCGGTATTCTCATCATATGTGATGTTTGATTGATTATTTATATTCTATAACATGGGATGTTGTGTGGTTGATATATTTATAACATGGGATGTTGTGTGATTGATTGTTTATGTTCTATAACATGAGATGTTGTGTGTTTGGTTTATTTTAACATGAGATGTTATGTATTATTACTATCGTTATATACGCACACTTTACCTACCATGACCTAACTTACGTGAACCATCTTTTAGAAGATGCCACCGAAACGCGATCCACGCATGCCTGCCAACGAGGCAGAACTTCAACAAATCATCGCTGCCGCCATCGCGCAATACGCCGCCTCTCAAGGAGGACCCAGCGGAAGCAGCTCAAACAATAACGGCAACAACAATCCGCCTCATGGTAATACTAAGTCATTTAGGCATACCATGATACATTGGATATCTATAGCAAGTTTGCTAATGCCATTCATATATTGTAACGTATGTGTAGGGTGCACCTACAAGCAGTTTCTAGACTGCAAACATGTAAACTTTAATGGCACCGGAGGTGCTATTGCTTTTGTTCGTTGGGCCGAAAAGACAGAATCAGTTCTCCGCATGAGCAAATGCGCTCCAGACCAGCAAGTTACCTACATTTCGGGGCTATTCGTGGACGGAGTCCTGTCATGGTGGAACTTGCAAGTTCAAACCCTTGGTGAAGCCGCAGCCTACGCAATGACATGGAACGAGCTGAAAGAGCTCATGCGCAAAAAGTATTGCTCTCGCGCTGAAATTCAAAAGTTGGAAACCGAGTTTTGGCATCTGAAGATGGAAGGACCGAAAATCGCAGAGTATGTTCAAAGGTTTCACGACCTGTCACATGTGGTACCTTATATGGTCACACCAGAATTCAAGCGGATTGAGCGCTTAATTTGGGGTTTAGCTCCTCAAATCATAAGTATGGTGACCTCTTCAAAACCGGCAACAATCACTGAGGCGATCGATCTAAGCGTAGCTCTCACTGAGGAGGCGATCCGCCTAAACAAGTTTTCTGATGTTGTGCAAAAGAAGAAGGAGACTCACGTAGAGTCGTCCGGGGGTAACAAAAGGAAATTCTCGAACTTCAAGCAGGGAACTAGCCACGTTGGCAAGAAAGAACCAAGCGCACCGGCCCAAGCTGCGACTGGTACTGGAAGGAGAGGAAAGGGATATATGGGTACTCATCCCAAGTGTAACTCCTGCAACGTCATCATTCTGGCCGATGCGGGACAAAAGTATGTGAAGCTTGTGGAAAACTTGGCCACTTGAAGGATTCTTGTTGGGCTAGTGCTGGCCGGGGAGGCCAAGGAGGTTATGGTAATAGAAACAATAATCGTGGTGGTATTGGGAATCGCCCACAGGGGAACAATGGAGGAAATGGGAATCGAGGCAACAATGTGAATCAAGCTGTTAATGTGAATCGAGATCAGAACAACAACCAAGCTGGAAATGGAGGTGGAAACGGGCAAAGACCAGGTTGCTTTAACTGTGGTGACATTGGGCACTATAAGAGAAACTGCCCAGAATTAAACCAAGCACGTGGAAGGGTTTTCAATATCGAAGCGAGGGAAGCGCGCCAGGATCCCAATGTTGTTACTGGTACGTTCCCTATAAACCAACGCTTTGCATCCGTTTTATTTGATATTGGTGCCGATTATAGCTTCGCATCGTTAGAGTTTAAGAATATGCTTGGTTTAGCCGCTAGTAAATTAGATATTCCCTACTCAATTGAACTGGCTAATGGAAAGTTAGTAGAAGCTAATGAAGTGGTCAGAGGACGTGTAATCGAATTGGGAGAACGTGAGTTTGCTTTGGATCTACTACCAGTCAAGTTGGGAAGCTTCGACGTGGTAGTAGGAATGGATTGGTTATCAAGCAACAAGACTGAGATTGTTTGTCACGAAAAGGTCGTTCGTATCCCAACCGAAGATGGAGAAACAATCGTGGTTCATGGGGAGAAGCGGGATACGCCTTTAAGAATTATCAGTTGCCTGAAAGCTCGTAAGTGTTTACAGAAGGGATGTGCGGCCTTCCTGGCACACATCGTGGATAAGAAAGCTACTGAGCCGAAAATCGAAGACATCCATGTCGTAAAGGAGTATCCTGAAGTCTTCCCTGAGGACTTGCCAGGACTGCCACCCCAGAGGCAAATGGAGTTCCGTATAGACCTAGTTCCAGGCGCCGCGCCTGTAGCTAGGGCACCTTATAGACTTGCACCGTCAGAAATGCAGGAATTGTCGACACAACTCCAAGAGTTGCTAGACAAAGGATTCATCAGACCAAGCTTCTCACCTTGGGGAGCTCCGGTCCTGTTTGTCAAGAAGAAGGACGGCAGTTTTCGTATGTGCATTGACTACCGGGAGTTGAACAAGTTGACTATCAAGAATAGGTATCCCTGCCAAGGATCGATGACTTATTCGATCAACTCCAAGGTTCAAGCTTTTACTCTAAGATCGATCTTCGATCTGGGTACCATCAGCTAAGGATACAAGAGGAGAGTATCCCGAAGACAGCCTTCAGAACTCGTTATGGGCACTACGAGTTCCTAGTTATGCCGTTTGGGTTGACAAACGCGCCTGCTGTTTTTATGGACCTTATGAACCGAGTCTGCAAGCCGTATCTCGATAAGTTCGTGATTGTATTCATCAACGATATTTTGATTTATTCAAAGACAAAGGCTGATCACGAACAGCACTTAAGAGCTATTTTGGAGTTGCTGAAAAAGGAACAGTTGTACGCCAAGTTCTCAAAGTGCGAGTTTTGGCTACGCGAAGTCCAGTTTCTTGGACACGTGGTTAATGGAAATGGAATCCATGTTGATCCCACAAAGATCGAGGCGATAAAGAGCTGGGAGACTCCAAAGACGCCGACCGAGATTCGCCAGTTCTTAGGTTTGGCTGGCTATTATCGAAGATTCATTGAGGATTTTTCTAAAATCGTTCAACCCCTTACTGCACTCACACAGAAGGATAAGAAGTTTGATTGGGGAATCAACCAGGAGGAAGCATTCCAGTTACTGAAAGACAAGCTTTGTAATGCACCGATTTTATCGCTACCCGAAGGAACTGATGATTTCGTGGTATACTGTGACGCCTCACGTCAAGGATTGGGTTGCGTGTTGATGCAACGCTAGAAAGTTATAGCTTACGCGTCACGCCAGTTGAAAGTTCATGAAAGGAATTATACCACGCATGATTTAGAACTAGGCGTAGTGGTATTTGCGCTAAAAATATGGAGACATTATTTGTATGGTACAAAGTGTACAATTTTCACGGACGACAAGAGTTTACAGCACATATTCAACCAGAAAGAGCTGAATATGAGACAAAGACGTTGGGTCGAATTGTTGAACGATTACGACTGCGAGATAAAGTACCATCCAGGGAAGGCGAATGTGGTCGCCGATGCCCTAAGTCGTAAAGAAAGGATCAAGCCCATAAGGGTTAGGGCTTTAGAAATGATTATCCAGACAGATCTCTCTCTACGCATTCGTGCTGCACAGAGAGAAGCTTTGAAAGGAAGGAATATTGGAGATGAGTATCTCCGTGGGATGGAGAAGCAGTTGGTGCCAAACGAGGAAGGAACTTTATGTTTTATGAAAAGAAATTGGGTTCCTCTGTTCGGTGGGTTGAGAAAAGTTATTTTTGATGAGGCACACAAATCACGGTACTCTATTCATCCCGGTGCGGATAAGATGTACCAGGATCTTAAGGATTATTATTGGTGGCCCAGGATGAAGGGCGACGTTGCTGTTTATGTTAGCAAATGTTTGACGTGTGCCAAGGTGAAAGCTGAATACCAGAAGCCTTCGGGACTTCTGCAACAACCTGAAATTCCCAAGTGGAAATGGGAACAGATTTCAATGGATTTTATAACGAAGTTGCCAAGGACGCCCAGGGGTCATGATACTATTTGGGTGATAGTTGACCGCCTAACAAAGTCCGCGCACTTCTTGCCAATCAAAGAGAAGGACAATACGAGTAAACTTGCGGAAATATACATGCGAAAAATCGTTGCACGTCATGGAGTGCCTCTCTCGATCATCTCTGATAGGGATGGGAGATTTGTATCAAGGATTTGGCAATCCTTCCAAGAAGCTTTTGGCTCGCAATTGAACCTAAGTACTGCATTTCATCCGCAAACTGATGGCCAAAGTGAAAGAACTATTCAGACATTGGAGGATATGCTGAGAGCATGTGTAATGGATCTTGGTGGTAGCTGGGATAAGCATTTACCGTTGGCCAAATTCTCATACAACAACAGCTACCACACCAGTATTGGAGCCGCGCCATTTGAAGCTCTTTACGGACGCAAGTGTCGATCACCCCTATGCTGGGCTGACGCAGGTGATAGGCAGCTTGTTGGTCCCGAAATCGTCCAAGAGACGACAGACAAGATTGCGCAGATTCGAAAACGCATCAAAACGGCTCGCGACAGACAGAAAGCCTATGTAGATCCAAACCGGAAACATTTGGAATTCCAAGTTGGAGATATGGTTTTATTGAAAGTTTCACCCTGGAAGGGTGTGGCACGCTTCGGAAAGCGTGGGAAGTTTAATCCGCGTTACATTGGCCCTTTCAGAATCCTACAAAGGATTGGGCTTGTAGCCTACAAGTTGGACCTACCTGCTGAACTCCATGGTGTTCACGATACATTCCATGTATCAAATTTGAGAAAGAGTCCAACACAAGATACAGTGATCATTCCTGCTGACGAAGTTCATATCGACGACACGCTCCACTTCACTGAAGAACCTGTTGAGGTCACGGATTGGAAAGTTAACAAAACTCGCAGGAGCAGTGTCAAACTCGTCAAAGTTCGTTGGAATGCGAGACATGGGCCTGAATTCACGTGGGAACGTGAGGATCGAATGAAGGAGAAGTACCCCCATTTATTTCCAAAGACCCCTGCAAATAGAAGCAGAACTTAAATTTCGGGACGAAATTTCTTTAACGAGGGGAGAATGTGACAACCCTCACCAAACCAGGTATCCGTACGAATTAATTAATATTTAATTACTGCTTAATTACTGTGCTTGCTTACAACTGTGATTAAACTGCTTACTGATTTCTTATATATACATGTACATGCATCATACTTTACTACTGTCACTCCATTATTTACACAAAACTTCAGTGACAACCTTGATGCACAGTGAGCACACTATACGGGATACCCAGTAAACATGCTGACATAGCCAGCATCAGACAGTTACTGTCTCTAAGGCCAGTATGAGCCGGGAATAGATTACTACACTAGTAGGGAGTGTAGGGAGGTGAGGATTGTAGAACTGTGTCACTAGGTGATAATTATAGTGACCGGATGTGCCTAAAACGTACTTCGAGTACAAAATTCAGCACTTTAAATAAAAATTCAGCATTAAGCTAACTAGTAAAGTGCCAAAACATGAGAAAATATTACTAGACACTTTCCAAAGTGTCGGGAATAAATTGTGTCACTAAAAGAAATATTAACGACACTTTAATTACTTATTTAGAACTTTAACGGATTAATATCCAACCGAACAACCGGACTTTACCCGGAACATAAAAATATTGTCTTTGACATTGTTTCTTTTTTTTTTCTGAGCTAGTTAGGGTCCCCGAATACCTTAACACCCGTTATACTTGATAACACACTAATAATCTAATTATTTTCCTAACTAAACTAATTATAACTTAACTTATTAGTTGAAATCCAACTATAACCCTACCCCCCCCCCCCCCCCCAAAAAAAAATTTGACGGTTTGTAAGGGTGGTACACACCATGAACTGTTTGATTATTTTAATTCACATGTTTAGTATCTAGCCTACAAAATATCTAATGGATAAATATGATGGTTAGTCTATAAATAAACCCACTAGGTCATATGTTCATAACATTCACAATCCACTTAAACAATTCACTCCTCTCCCTCCCTCACTTGTAGTCTCGGCCGAGAGCACTCACATCCCTCCACCCACTTTCAAATTTCTATCTAGCCATTTTTCATACGAACATTGAAGCAAGGGATCACATAAGGAAGCTCGGTGCACTCGGGAACACAAGGACCTCACTACGTTGCTATTAACCAACCGTTTTTCGACTAGTTTCTTCCCTAGCCTCGAGCTAGTAGTAAGTGACTCTAAACGCCTTTTTGATCTATTCTAAAGTGGTTAATAAGAACTTTGTCGGTTGAAAACCATGAACATGTAAGAACAAAATTAAAAGTCTACTAAAATAATAAACAAGGTGGTTAATGGATGAATATTGGTGTAAAACTTATAAAACTTGTTTTGTTATGATTATTTAGTGTTGTTTTATGCTAGTGTTAGTTCGGATCGTCATCTAACCCGACTAAGTCATGTTCATGGAACATGACCTAGTGTATGTTAAAGTGTGAAAAGTGGTTAGATGAAGAACACTACTACTTATAACCATGAACTTGTGTAAAAACAATTTTTCTTATGAAATGGAGTTCTAAACTAGTAGATCTTAAGATCTACAAGTGATATATTCGAAGAACCAAGTGTAAAATTAAATCATGTTTTAGAAGCCGGATCTTTCATAAACTAAAGATGTTTTTATGAACACACAAGCGTGTAGGCACTTGTGTAACAAAAAGTTTTAACAAAGAATTATTTTTGAAATTTTGACTAGAAGATGTACAAATGCATTTTCTGTGAAAATAAGATTTTCGAGAAACCGATTTCATTTATAAAAGTAGAAAGATCTATTAAAAAATAATGGGAAGTTACTACACACTTTTATACAACCCACAAGTTCATGTGTTTGTGATATTTTTGAACTAGTATGATGTTGGAATATTGTTTGTTGTTGATTGAGAAAATTGTTGTTCGAATTTATAAAAGAAAATGATACGCTTGAAAGCGTGGCCACCTCCAGTTACAGGGGAAACTCTGGCGAAATTTTTCCAAAAATCTAACACTTGGAAATATTTTTATCACAAGTGTTATGAATGTAATTTTTTAACTTGTTTTTCCCAAATAAATTTCGCCATGATTTTATTGCAAAATTTCTAAGTGTCGGAGGTGGGATTTTCACAAATAAAACTTGCAAAAATATATATTTAGAATATATATTTTCATAACAACACTTGTGTAAATTTTTGTGATTATTTTGTGAACTACGTAAATATTATTTTTAGGGTAAAAATAATATTACTGAATATTAACGACTCCAAAATAATTCTAACGCCCTCACAATAAATATTTAAGTTACAACGGTATTATTTATTACCATCCGAACCTTACAACGTAACTTACGTATTTTCAGAAAATACTCATAAGTGTGTATTTTGACAAGGATATTATTTTGGATAATTATATGGAATAAAATATAATATTTTTGGGAAAAATATTTATATTTTGGAAATAAAGTAATTTGGACAAATGAAATAAAATATATTTTAAGTGAGACTTAATGATATATTTCGAAGTTATACGGACGCACATGTATTAAAAACCCCCATCCTTGGGAAGGAATATATTTACAAAATAATTACGAAGTGTAATTATGAAATAGTTGCCTAACTATTTCCCAAAGACATTTAACCTTAAACCAAGGCACGATCGTCCGTCTAATAGAAGTTAGTACGTGTAGGTCGTCGCACAGCAGGTTGACCAGGAGTTTATTTTTAGAGACGCACTTCGGTGAGTTCATGTCCCCCTTTTCTCTTAACTGTTTTCAGTTTTTAACTGCGGGGGTGAAATACATGTTACTATGATTACGAGTACTTTTTACATGGTATGGTTAGCGTAAGGAGGGTTACTATGTGACAACCCGAATCTCTGAGGTTAGCGCTACTTATATTCCACAATCTTTGGCGTGTGTTTCTACGTTCAATTACCTACACATTACACTATTGCATCATTAGACGTTCTTGTGCGTGTTGGTTATTTATAATGTTTCCATTGAATGTTTTCATATACTGGTTAATTATTGGGAAATTGGGTATTAACTAAATTGGGTCGTATAATCTTTTGGGCCGCAGACCTACTTGACACACACACCCCTCTTAACTAAATGGTTCGATACATATCATATTGGCCCATATTCGTGTGAAACCCAGTCTGAGACGCATGAGCCCACTCCTTTTTACGGATTCCGTATATGTTTAGCTTAGCTAGACAGTCTTCGCAGGCCCAAGCCAAAACCGAGCCCATTACCTTATTCCTTGTTTACGTATACTATGTATAAGGATACATAGGTTAATTGCAAACCCTAATCAACCCTACTCCTCTTGTGAATCGCGACTACAGTGGACGACCCCCCCCCCCATCATCGATGACATTATCCTGATAGATCCAACTATTGGTTAGTAGATTTGCCTATATGTTGATTCTTAATTGCATAATTTTGCCGTATGTAAAACGTGAGGAATTGGATTATGTTCTTGCATGTTAATCTATGTTTAGGATTGTGCATACATGAGTTTGAAATATAATTGATCATTGTGTGATTATGCATGTAGATCAGTAACGCATGATGTAACATTCTCGGGTAAAGTGAATGATTGTTTGGCGATATATGCATGAATTAAGGTGTGATTTCCTAGGTCGGTGCATGCCTTGATTGTTGTTAGATGTTGATAATTTAGATATTCCAATAATAATGAATATGGTGGCCACTGGCCACGTGATGATGATGATGATGATGTTTCTTCAAAAACCTCAAGTGATGTTGACTTTGTGCATTGCCATGGAAGATGATGATGTCCTCTGATGAATTGTGTCTTTTGATGTCACTAAGCAATTGTATATTGTTAAATATAATTCACTTAGGTTATACAAGCATGATATGTATTAAATTGAATAAATAGAACTGTTGAGTTATGCATATTCATGTTTATAAATAAATGTTACATGATGCATCTTAAGATACATTTGGGATCAATATAAAGGGTGGGAAGCTATTGTGAAATTTGGGCCGATGATGTTGGATTGTGAACAAGCATGGGTATTTGGTTACATGATAGGGATGTTTATGTAATGATGTTAATTATTAGAACAATGACTAGAGTTCATTTAAACCAAAGAAATTAAGTGTTGATCTAAACTGAATGACTATTTAATCAAGAGGGTCGTTATAAATCTGAATAATATGAATGGTGATCAAGAATAACGATGTTAATTAGTGATGACAGTGACATAGGGCTGTTTAGTTAGTACGCGTGTACTACTTGATTCAACTAGACATTGTGCTTAGGACGCCGACTTCGGTTAACGACCATGTAACGAGTTCATATTGTGATAATCATGACTATGGAATAAACTGATGTTTATGTTAAATTGAATACATGAATGATTGTACCAAACCTAACTGTTATGCGAATTGTGAAACATGAACTTGCATATGATGTAAATACTTGTTGTATAATGATGAGGATTGTTGAATGACTTCCTGTCACGGCTTGCATAACGATGTATGTTTGCTTGTATGCAACTTGTGAAACGTGTATGACGAATACGTGATTTTGTGTACATGAAACTGACTATCTTTGGTAACCACGGTATGGTATGGTTGACCAACTTGGAACGGGTAATATAACATAACGTACCGAGCAATCTAAGGTGATTTCATCTCTTGAGCATGCGTCCCGGTGGTTGGGACAGTCAGTGGGTATCCCGGGGAGGGATAATTCTTTTGGGTAACAACGGGAATGTTGGATAATATACTCTTCCTATCACCTTTAAAGTCCCTCCGTGTTGTTGGTTACCGGGGAGGTAACATGGTATTAGTTAGTAGCGCTACTTAGGTTTGGCAACCTCACCCCGTACCTGGGAGGACGGGTGTTGAACTAATGACCTAGTCATGACCAATGCTTTGATAGGAGCATTGGAGAAAGGGCAATGTAAATCAGAAGCCGTCTTGTATTCGGGTTATTATCAACATTACTTTCGGAATTAACTTCAATGGATTAACTAAACACTTGGTAATCAACGTTTTGGTAAAAACTATGAACTCACCAGTGTTGTCTGATACACTTGTTGCATGCTCGCAGGTCGTTAGATATCTTGGATTTGGGAACTTGCTGTCTGAAGTAGCTGGAGTGGTCATGGGTTGACTGGAAGGATTTATGTGATTGATTTCTTGATACTATATTTTGGTTTTGAAACAATTTAACTTGGTTTACTATTTGCTTCCGCTGAACATATTGGTTTTCATTTAAACTTGTCGATGGTATTTTATTAATGATTGAGAACGTTATTTAGAAAGTTGTATGGGTTCAATGTGATTAGTGGCTCATTGTTGGTACGTCACACGCCTAACAGGGACACTCCCTAGGTGGTACTTTGAGGGTGTGACAGTTTGGTATCAGAGCCACTGGTTATAGTGAACTTGGTTTTAAAACGTTTTTATAAAACCAGACTATAACCGAACAGAACCGAAATCGACCATGACACTCAGCTCCAGACTGCAAGGTTCGTTTCTCGTTTACTATTGCATAGTATATCTAGTGTTTGCTTATGAATAACATCACACGTGAATGCACACTTAGCACTGCAGTATGAACTTCTATGTTACCAACCCATGTTACGTGTTTTAAGAGTGCGACTCTTCTTGAACTTTCATGATCTATGTTGTAGCGCCATCTGTCTTATTGCTCGAATTCGGGGAACCTTTTAGCGCGAGTTAAGAGGCACTGAGATAAGCATGAAAATTGCCTTATTATTATGGGTGCACACATAATAATAATGTGGGGTGCATGTGAGTCCCAGTGAGGCTTAACGAGTGTGAGAGGGGTTCCGCTCTGTTAATTGATGTTATGTTAGAACTCAGCATTCTATAGGAGTCATAGCAGTGATTGTCTCCTACTCGAACATGATCTTTTCACCCCTTTCTGAATCCTTACGAATCTCGATGCGATCGAGTATCACCTGATCACACATCTGAACGCCTAGCGAACTGTGTAGAATGTTAGGTGCTAGTACGAACGTCCCTGAGTTGGATGGCTCAGCGTCAAATGATTGGACTATACTTTCCTCACTTATCTTTGTTTGATGGAACTTAGCGTGTTGACGCCTTAGATCCCGAAGTGCGATCACTTCTGCAACACTCTCGCGACATACCGTGTATCACTCAGTCAACTTGCAAGAACGATGGACAAGAGGGTAAACGTAGTACCTTACCGACTTCAGCATTTGAACGACCCTAGTTACTGGCAACGAACAACAGCGATTTGACTCCAATCGAATCCTTAACCCCAGCCAGCGACTCATGGGGTCGACTCTTACGAACCAATCGGGACAAAATCGATGACGATTGACTGTAGAGCGGACTGTGTAACCGCCCGCACCATGAGTAGTGCCTTAGGACGTGGCACGGAATGTGAAAAGATGGACCTTGTTGGTGAAAGGACGCAGGACACCGCTACAGGCAACAATACTAGAGGCAACAGTCGCGGCAACATCAAAGTACTCGTGATCGTAGCTTACAATATGGAAACGAAGGTGACCTCAACAAGGATTGACTGTGTTAAGTCAAGGTGACTACAACCAAGGGAACGACGGCAGTACTGGAAATTCTCGTGATGAAAACAACACTGGAAATGAAGCTCATGGAAGGACATTTAGTATTGGCATAGGCTATACAAGGCGTAATAGCAACACGATAGCTTGGATGGGTAGTTATTCGCTTCGTCTCTGTTCTGTTTAACCCTGATGCTTCTGGAAACCGAACCTGTTGTGGAGTCGGCTGATGCAAGTCAATTGAAGCCTTATATGTTCGCTGGGATGCAAACTCGACCTTGGGGGACAGGTGTTCGACATCGACCTTCCTTCTACTACCCCTGATGGTTACAATGCAGTAGTTAGTGTGGATTGGTTATTCAGAAATCGCGCAGACATACTTTGTGAGGAGAAAATTTTGTGTGGAGAATCGTTATTTGTTCTAAAGCAACAGAGTGGTGTAAAGGTTAGTGCCATATCAGCTATGAAGGCCCAGAAGTGTCTACGGAGGGATCACCCCGCTACGTTAGCAACCGTTACTGATGTTGAGGCTAAGGAAAAGAGGATCGAGGATCCACCAATTGTTCGTGATTCCTCTCAGTGTGCTACCCGAAGAGCTTACAGATTTACTTCCACCATTGTTAGGCAGAATCTCAGTTTGCTCTCACGACAGGAGCAACCCTGATTACTCGTGCTACATACCGTCTTGCACCAGGAGGGTTGCAAGGACTATCTACAGGAACTGTTGGACAGGAGTTTTATTGGACATAGTTTTTGTTCGCTTTGGGAAGCCCCAGCTATATTCGGGAAGATAAAGCCTTTTCGTATGTGTACTGATTATCCAGAACTCAGCAAGGTGACAATCAAGAACTGTTTGCCTCGACCATGTATTGACGGAAGACCAAGAGGAGAATGTTCCTGAAATGGCATATCGAACGCAATACGGCCATTGTGACTTTGTACACCATGACCATTGAGTTAATCAACACACCAGCAGCTTTATGGACCACATGAATTGACCGTATTTATGGAGGACGTTCTGGATCATTTCCAAGAGGAAGGAACATAATGGGCGGCATTTGTATCTTATTTTAGGGCTCCTGAGGGAGGAGCCACTCCGCGCGAAGTCTTGTTAAAGGTAACTTCTGGATTCGAGAGATACCTTTTGGTCATATGATCAACGAAGTGGGAATACACGTGGATTTCGCTAAAGACCCATTTCGTTAGATATTGTTCGGCACCAAAGATCCCTTCAAGGATGCAGTAATTTCTTGGTCACACTAGACTCTATCGCAGATTCACCACAGGATTTTCAAAGATCGCGCAGCTTAAATCTCTTTAGCACAGTAGGGTGCTGTGTTCGTGAAGGACAAAACAGGAGGACGTTTTTTTTCAGCTTTCGAATCCCAACTCTGCAATGGTTACACACCGACGCAACACGAGAAAGTGATGACTTACGTAATGGACCTACAGGAAGAACTGCACGAGTCACGACCTGCGGTGGAAGCCATAGACTTTGGGTTTAAATTGGAGGCATTACTTGGACGGTACCGAATGCACCACTTAGACCGATCACAAGAGCCTCCCATGTACCCTTGTTTCAAGAAAGCTAAACATGTGATGGCATCGCTGGATGGAACTTTTGAATGAATACGACCGTGAAACCTGGACGTGCACGAGCCTTGCAGCTTGTTATTGACTCTAACATACCTGATCAGACTCGCCTTGCTCGAACTGAAGAACTGAAGGTAGAGAGTTCTCAAGATTGACCCATGCGGGGCATGGGGAAGCAACCTTTGGCGGGTCGAACGATATTTGCTACTTCATGGAACGAATATGGACCTCACTATACAGCAACCTTAGGGAACTGGTGCAGGCGAAGCACACGGGCCTCGATATCATATTCATCTGAGTTTAGATAGGATGAATTAAAACCTGAAGACCATGTATGGATGACCGGGCCTGAAGGCCCACATAGCAACGCATGAGAACGATGTTTGACTTATGGGAAAGTCAAGGTGGGATATTGGCAACCAGAAACGCAAGAAATGGGAACGGACTGCCATGGATTTTATCACTAGTCTACTTACAACTTGAAATGGAAACATTATCACCTGGATGATCGTTGATGGACACACGTTACCAGCACGCTTTCTTGCAATCAAGAAAACTGACGAGTCTTCACAGTTGTGAATGTTCCTCTGAGAGAGGCGGCTTCTAGGCACGAGGTGCCAACTCCTGTTACCTCTGAATTTGATCTATGCAGGCAATACACAACACCCTTGGCTCACGTCAGGACCAGAGCATTGCTTATCGCCGTTGGGCAAACGATCAGAGAAAACGAACTCTCCTGTCACCCGAAGACATGCTGCGAGCATGTGTGTGACTGGCTTTGGTGCAAATTGGAAGGACTCTTACCTATGGTTGAGTACTACTGCGGCAGTTATCATCTTGGTAACCAGACAGCTCTGTTGAGGCATTACATAAGACAATAATGCCAACCTTCTTGATAGATTGGGATGGATGACAACCTAATCACAGGTCTAGGACTTGTACTCGAAACTCTTGGGAAGATTGCCGGGATCGGATAACACTGGAAGTTCATTATAGGCGGTCGAATCATGTTGAAAACCCTGGGAGGGTGTGGTACTCTTGGGAAGCGTGGCAAGCTTAACTTACGTTACGTTGAGTTATTCAACGGTCTGGGAAGAATCGGTAGCGTAACCTACAAACTCGAGTTACCCGACAAATCGGGTAATGTACGCGATGTCATTTATGTTTCGGATCTAAGGCAGTGGTTATCTGATGAAACACGTGCGGTACCTTTACTGGAGGAATTTATCGAGCACATGGACCAGGAAGTCAAGGTTCGTTAACTTAGTCGAATTCCAATCATGAGTGTTCGTTGGAACCCAAGACGCGGACCGAAGTTCCTGTGAGAACGCAAAGATCAGGTGAAGCTCTGTTATCCCCGATTGTTCAAACGGTGGGACCAACTTTCGATATCATTGGCGAATTTCGGGACGAAATTCCCTTTCAAGTTGGGGATGATGTGGCACCCAACTGACCTCGCAATCCTGTTTTTACAATTTGGTTTACGTGGTGTCTGTGCAGTTGTCTGGATGCTTAGTGATTGCGTGTAATGCTTGATTATTATTTGTGATTATTATCTGTGTAGTGTTACATATAGTTTAATTAGTGTTTACTTGTCAAATTTCGGGACGAAATTTCTTTCAAGTTGGGGATGATGTGACAACCCGAATCTCTGAGGTTAGCGCTACTTATATTCCACAATCTTTGGCGTGTGTTTCTACGTTCAATTACCTACACATTACACTATTGCATCATTAGACGTTCTTGTGCGTGTTGGTTATTTATAATGTTTCCATTGAATGTTTTCATATACTGGTTAATTATTGGGAAATTGGGTATTAACTAAATTGGGTCGTATAATCTTTTGGGCCGCAGACCTACTTGACACACACACCCCTCTTAACTAAATGGTTCGATACATATCATATTGGCCCATATTCGTGTGAAACCCAGTCTGAGACGCATGAGCCCACTCCTTTTTACGGATTCCGTATATGTTTAGCTTAGCTAGACAGTCTTCGCAGGCCCAAGCCAAAACCGAGCCCATTACCTTATTCCTTGTTTACGTATACTATGTATAAGGATACATAGGTTAATTGCAAACCCTAATCAACCCTACTCCTCTTGTGAATCGCGACTACAGTGGACGACCCCCCCCCCCCCCCATCATCGATGACATTATCCTGATAGATCCAACTATTGGTTAGTAGATTTGCCTATATGTTGATTCTTAATTGCATAATTTTGCCGTATGTAAAACGTGAGGAATTGGATTATGTTCTTGCATGTTAATCTATGTTTAGGATTGTGCATACATGAGTTTGAAATATAATTGATCATTGTGTGATTATGCATGTAGATCAGTAACGCATGATGTAACATTCTCGGGTAAAGTGAATGATTGTTTGGCGATATATGCATGAATTAAGGTGTGATTTCCTAGGTCGGTGCATGCCTTGATTGTTGTTAGATGTTGATAATTTAGATATTCCAATAATAATGAATATGGTGGCCACTGGCCACGTGATGATGATGATGATGATGTTTCTTCAAAAACCTCAAGTGATGTTGACTTTGTGCATTGCCATGGAAGATGATGATGTCCTCTGATGAATTGTGTCTTTTGATGTCACTAAGCAATTGTATATTGTTAAATATAATTCACTTAGGTTATACAAGCATGATATGTATTAAATTGAATAAATAGAACTGTTGAGTTATGCATATTCATGTTTATAAATAAATGTTACATGATGCATCTTAAGATACATTTGGGATCAATATAAAGGGTGGGAAGCTATTGTGAAATTTGGGCCGATGATGTTGGATTGTGAACAAGCATGGGTATTTGGTTACATGATAGGGATGTTTATGTAATGATGTTAATTATTAGAACAATGACTAGAGTTCATTTAAACCAAAGAAATTAAGTGTTGATCTAAACTGAATGACTATTTAATCAAGAGGGTCGCTATAAATCTGAATAATATGAATGGTGATCAAGAATAACGATGTTAATTAGTGATGACAGTGACATAGGGCTGTTTAGTTAGTACGCGTGTACTACTTGATTCAACTAGACATTGTGCTTAGGACGCCGACTTCGGTTAACGACCATGTAACGAGTTCATATTGTGATAATCATGACTATGGAATAAACTGATGTTTATGTTAAATTGAATACATGAATGATTGTACCAAACCTAACTGTTATGCGAATTGTGAAACATGAACTTGCATATGATGTAAATACTTGTTGTATAATGATGAGGATTGTTGAATGACTTCCTGTCACGGCTTGCATAACGATGTATGTTTGCTTGTATGCAACTTGTGAAACGTGTATGACGAATACGTGATTTTGTGTACATGAAACTGACTATCTTTGGTAACCACGGTATGGTATGGTTGACCAACTTGGAACGGGTAATATAACATAACGTACCGAGCAATCTAAGGTGATTTCATCTCTTGAGCATGCGTCCCGGTGGTTGGGACAGTCAGTGGGTATCCCGGGGAGGGATAATTCTTTTGGGTAACAACGGGAATGTTGGATAATATACTCTTCCTATCACCTTTAAAGTCCCTCCGTGTTGTTGGTTACCGGGGAGGTAACATGGTATTAGTTAGTAGCGCTACTTAGGTTTGGCAACCTCACCCCGTACCTGGGAGGACGGGTGTTGAACTAATGACCTAGTCATGACCAATGCTTTGATAGGAGCATTGGAGAAAGGGCAATGTAAATCAGAAGCCGTCTTGTATTCGGGTTATTATCAACATTACTTTCGGAATTAACTTCAATGGATTAACTAAACACTTGGTAATCAACGTTTTGGTAAAAACTATGAACTCACCAGTGTTGTCTGATACACTTGTTGCATGCTCGCAGGTCGTTAGATATCTTGGATTTGGGAACTTGCTGTCTGAAGTAGCTGGAGTGGTCATGGGTTGACTGGAAGGATTTATGTGATTGATTTCTTGATACTATATTTTGGTTTTGAAACAATTTAACTTGGTTTACTATTTGCTTCCGCTGAACATATTGGTTTTCATTTAAACTTGTCGATGGTATTTTATTAATGATTGAGAACGTTATTTAGAAAGTTGTATGGGTTCAATGTGATTAGTGGCTCATTGTTGGTACGTCACACGCCTAACAGGGACACTCCCTAGGTGGTACTTTGAGGGTGTGACATACTACTTAGATCATGTGAGTGGGTAGGCGGGAACTGGAGGCCATTAATCCTCATTGTAGGACCGAGGGACGTAAGCGGTAGATCTATCTGGGTGTAGCGAGCCCAGCCCCAGGCCCAGCAGAACGGACCTCGGGGTGACTTTGTGCCCAACGCAAAATCCGCTAGGTTTGAGTCTTCCTACTTGCACTTCACACATATCAATGGCCTTGCAAACCATTGGTGATCTCTTTATCCTTATTTGCTACATACCAGGATTTTATACTTACAAAGGTTGTACATACTCACTTACACATGAACTCGCTCAACATTTTTGTTGATTTTTCCAACTTACATGTATTTCAGGGAACTAAGGATCTGGCACGGTATGCTACGTTTTCACGCTGCGTTAGAGTTATGGGTTCATCCAAGTTTAGGGGTTGTGGCTTTTACCTGGACGAGTCACAGTTCTTAAACTACGTCTATCTTAAGTTTGTGGTTGTGTCTTTCAAACAGTGTTTTTATGTTATTAGGTTGTAATTTCCGTTGCATGTGTCAACGCCTTAAGACAATGTTGTGGTATTTTACTTTTCAAACTTAAATCAATGGATGATCTGCATGGTTTTATTTTCATATAGCTTTGTTGTGATTAAGCTATGGTATTAAGAAGTCACACCAGATAAACCCACGCTTCCACAAAAGCCAGGGTGTGACAATATATCACACAAAGTAATGATATATGACACAATGGAATGATATATGACACAATGGAATGATATTATGAAACAATGGAATGATATATGACACAATGGAATGATATTATGAAATAATGGAATAATATATCACACAATATGACACAATGAAATGATATATGACACAACGAAATGATATATCACACAAAGTAATGATATATGACACAATGGAATATAAATGACACAACGGAATGATATATGACACAACGAAAAAATAATGATATATGACACAATGGAATGATACATGACACAATGGATTGTAATAGCTAAAAATACGCAATGTATAACACAAATAGATTGAAATAGCTAAAAATACGCAATGTATATCTAAAATAAACAATGTATGACCCCAACACAATTAAGAAATAATAGACACTCTATTCTTGCATATTGGTAACTCCTGAACTACTTGTCGCTTCTTTCTCCTTCGTACTTTGTATGCGTAAACTGCATGTGCGTACATTATGACCAGTACCTTTGCAAAAACTGCATCCTTTTTGTTTCTTCCCAGCTCGAGTAATTGCAATCTCACGAGCTGACTTCAAACGCTTATGAATCCCTTTTGTTCTTGTTTTTATTGGATTTCTAACTATAACATCACATGGTTCACTAGTCCCAGACATTTCTGCAAATCTATCTCTCCTACTAGGAGCCGGAGCAAAAACTTGAACATCATCAGCCTTAGACATGTAAGCTTTTAGATAATATCTGTAAACACACAACTGCTCTTTGTCTTGAACCAATCGATTTATTGCATATTCATTTGCAAACCTTATTTCACGAAGTATTTCTTGAATATCATCACCATTGTTTTCGATATCATCATACCTTATAGGTCGAACTGAACTATTTGGAACGCTTTGCCACATACTTCTTTGGGAACTCAGTTACGTAACAAAGCCTAAGAACATAAAAAATATGCCGGCATAGTAATCCCCATTGTTCAAACCTTCTACAACTACAAGATATTGTTTGATCTTCATTTCGAAACATAACCTACACATAAAAAAATTAAAAACAATAAGACACAATGAATAAATATGACACAATAGATTACAAAATACATTAAGAACCATAAGACACAATGAATAAATATGACACAATGTCATCAAATATAACACAATAGATTACACAATACATTAAGAACCATAGGACACAATGAATTAATATGACAAAATGAATACATATGACACAATGAATTAATATGACACAATGAATAAATATGGCACAATGACTAAATATGACACAATATCATTAAAAAGACACAATGCAAAAATACACAACATATTATACAAATACATGAACAAAATTATACCTCAAAATATGAAGTGCATGGCTGTAAGAGATCCTCAATTTCAAACTTCATACAACCATCTACTTGTTGTCTAGAAACAGACGCACATTTGTTAATGGCATCATAAATCTCCAATTGTTGATCCAAAAATATTGTCCGTGTAAACAACTTTAAGGCTTGTTCTTTAAGTACAAAATCAGGGAACCAAAGTTCATCTTCATTGTATCTTGTTTCATGATCATTTTTTCTATGCTCGTACCTTTGAGCCTCAATTGCAGTTTCAAAATGGCTAAAAAACTCAACCAAAGTTGACTGTGGATTACAAAATTGATTAAAGAAATGATTCTCGCTCTCTGATCTTGATGTCGTACGCATAAGCCCTGACAAATTTTCTTCTAAATAGTATGCTGGAATCCAATCATGTCTAATATTATAAAGACTGCCCAACCATTCATGATTACTTAAACCATACTCAGAAAGTATTGCATGCCACTTCTCCTCGAACTCATTACGTGAAATTGAATCTGACCATACAATCTTCGCCAATGTTTTTTTAAAATCTGTAGTGTTACACAAAACTGGTCCAAGCTACAAAATAAAAGAAACAATAACAATAAGAAACAGAATAAAAGACACAATAATGACACAATAACAGAATAAAAGACACAATGACAATAAACAATAAAAATCTAAAAAAACAAAATTAAAATGATACCTTAGGAGTCAATTTCTCCCATATGTGCCACATACATAACCTGTGACGGCTATCTGGTAAAACATCTAAAATAGCCCTTTTCATGGCAGGATCTTGGTCGGTAACAACCACTTTAGGTGCAACACCAAACGCCTTAACATACATCCTCAACAACCACCTATATGAATCAGCAGTTTCTGATCCAAGAAGCGCAGCACCAAGCGTTACATTCCTATTGTGGTTATCTATACCAGTGAAAGGAACAAATACCATATCATACCTACAAAAAAGATAAAATAAAATTAACAATTTGACACAATGTTATTATATTTGACACAATGTCCTTAAATATGACACACTATGGACTTATATATGACACAATGTAACTAAATATGACACAACGATAATAAACAAAAAGTTCTATACTACCCATAATTCTTACTTGTTTGACCGATATGTAGCATCAAACCCAACGACATCACCAAAAACCATATAATTAATTTTTGAAATCTCATCCGCCCAGAAAACACCACCTAAAGTGCCATCTTGATTGTCTTCATACTCAAATGAGATATTTAGACAATACTTTTTTTTCTTTGCAAGACGCTTAATAACCATGTCTGCATCATTCTCCCCAATGTATTGATTTAAGTCCCTCTTATAATTTTTAAAATCAGTTCTTGTAGCACCTACCTCCTCGTAACTACCATACAAACTTTTCAAAACATTAAATGCCCTTACAGGCCCAAGATTTATCGTAGACAACGTTTGAATGGCATTTTCTTTTACATGATCAACCCTTCTCACGGATGTCAAAAACTGGAGGTCTTCTTCATGCACGAAACTATGATTATGTTCCTCTTGAAAAATATAAACTTCAAACTTCCCATCAACAGTTAGCTGTAACTTAATATGAGCCTCACATCCAACTCTCTTAGATGGTTTCCGACGCTTTCCATTACCCTTATTAGGAATTTTAAAACCTTCTTTAGAACATGTAAAATACTTCAACTTAAGAACACCTTTTGTATTGCTGTATGAAGTGTTCTTCCTAACCGAGAAACCACTTGCATGAGCATACTTGACATAAAAACCATAAGCTTGGTCAATTGAGTCAAAGACCATACCAACACGAGGTTTAAGTGACTCGCTCACAGCAGGAGTGTAAAATATTTTTCCGGTACGTGGTGATACACGCCGTACACCACGTTCTTTGTAAACTATAGCATCTACACAAATAAAAAATAAACAATGTAACATTAAAACATATATATTTCATACAAACCTGGCAAATAAACAAAATAACACATTATGACAAAATATGACTCAATTTCAAACAATAACACACATGTCAAAAGCAGAATAACACGCATTCAAATAAACAAAATAACACATTATGACAAAATATGACATAATTTCAGACAATAACACACATGTCAAAATCAACTAAAAAGTTAGTTAGGCACAATGAAAATAAAATAGACACAATGCATTAATAACTTAAACAATACAGAACAATAGACACAATGCATTAATAACTTAAACAATACAGAACATATAACCGTTTTAGATCTCAATCAGAATTCGCGATAATAAACGAATGAAAAATTTAGGTTAAACATATACCTAATCATAATCAAAAACAGTTTTAGATCTCAATCAGAAATCTAAACATCTGAACGATAACATCGATGAAACAACCAAAATTGCGACAATAACATGGTCAAAATTCTCAATGATAACAGCAGAATTCTCAACGATAAACATGATCAAAACACAGTTTTTAATCAGATCTCAATCATAATTTTCAACGATAACATCAAAACTCAGAGCACGTACCATTCATCGGCATGAAATTGGTGTAAAATTGAAGCTTCAATCTCGTGAATTGCGATCAATTAGGGCAACAATCACGTCTGTGTATCGTAATCCCTGTTTTATGGTGCGTATCCCTGTTTTATTGTGATTTATTGAAGGCTTAAAGTAGTTTTCAAAAATGCTCCTCTCTCTAATCCAGGACTAATAAAAGATTAGATGAAGTTTTTGCCAGGTATCATCATCCTATTCCTTCTTACCTTTCTTACATTTAACTCCCTTTGTATTTATTCCAGTACAATATAAAAAAAGTTCCAACTCATTTAAAAAGTCAAATCTATCCCGCCCCCTAGCTCACTTGGCAATCCCCATGTGGTTTGGGTTGGGCCGGCTTCCTCCTTGGAGGTCGCCGGTTCAACTCCCGGGTGTTGCATACGGGGGGTGGGACGTCCCAATGATGGATCATATCCTACCGAGGCATGGTGCGGTCTTGAGGGCAACCCGGTTTTACCCAGCTGTTACTCCAGCGAGTCTCTCGTGTGGGGGCAGTATGATTTCCGGGCGGAAGTCAGCTTGCGCGGCGGCCGGGGCCCGATCGAACATCGCGTCCGAGAGTGCGGGGCTGACGAGGGATTGTCTTCGACATGAACCCGGTGACCAATAGGTCCAGTACATAGAAAGTGATCTTCCAACAAAAAAATTTAAAAAGTCAAATCTAGGAATTTTATCATTAGACGTCACGTCACGTCATCTCACAATCCCATCCACGTGTTGAACTTCGTAACGAAACCGTTGAGCTAATTTTTCTAACATAATTAGACATTCCTTAATGATTTTTTTTCTTCACCGGATTTAATCTTTAAAATAGATATATTACACTTATATAATGAGTGGTTGGGTTTTTTAAATTTATAATTTATTATTATTCTGTTAGCCGGTCTGGAGTGGAGTCGGCAAACTCCTTCGGCACCGATCGGTGACCGATGCCAACGTTTTTACCGCACAAATTTTACCGATTTTGGGGGAGAAATCGGTGAGGGAATACCAAATCGGGAAGAGGGAGGGAAGGGGAGAGAGTGGGGTGTGTGGTGAGGTCCATACCATCTCAACCAATCACACATTTTTCTTTTTTTTTAAATAGTTTACGAATTCATGAAGTGTCTAACCATTGCCAATATTTTTAAGCATAGTTTACCACTTTGACATGTCACACTCTCATTGGTTAATTGTAAAGTTTACCACTTTCAAATGTCTAAGGCTGGACGGTATGGTACCGTCTCAGCTCCGTCCTCCCTCGGCGACGCCCGGCAAACCACGCCGGCCCCCCTCCGTCCCGTCCTCAACGTCCGAATGTTGTCGTTTGCGATGGACCAAAAATGTGGCCCCCATCTCAAAAGTAGCCGTTATTTAAAAAAAAATATCGCATTTATTTATAAAAGTGGCCTGGATGTGTGTCTTGTGAATGGCGTAAACACAAACGGAAACATGAAATTGATGAATATAGGTTGCAAATTAGTGTAGAATATAAATGAAACGTACCGTGATTTGAAGCTTAATCGGATTGAATTATGAATTGGGGGTTCTTTAGGGTTGATAAAGAGAGAGATACAGTTGGGATTTAGATGTATCAGCCTCTCAAGCAGGCAACCTTTTTTTTTTTTTTTTTTTTTTTTTGAGGTTTCTAGTATGGAATGGTATATTTATTTTGTCTTTATGTATCACAACTTTTCTGTTTTTTTTAATATTATTATTTTTTATTATTTGCTTAGGATTTGACTATTCAAATCATTTCCTTATGGTGTAACAAAAGTTATCGTTACTTAATGGTTCGTTTGATTCGGTTGTTAACAATATCCGTAATAGTAATCAAAGTCATTTGTTAAATGTTAAAAAAAAAGTAGAAGATTAAAAAAAAACATAAAAGTGGTGGGAGGACTATGAATAGGACCATCCTCCATACCCTCTACTTTTGGGGGATGGAGCATCCTTTGGAGGACTATGACGTGGCGCCTACGTAGCGGATCATCCTCCCTTGGAGGACCATCACCATACCCTCTAGCCTAACCACTCCCTACACCCTTATATGATTGCAAGAGTTTGCAATTAATGATAAAATAAAGGTTTCATAAAATTTTGTGTATATATAATCAATGATAATTAATTTTTATTAATGAAAGGATTTATAAGGTTTTGTTTATCCGAATAAACTTTATGTGACTTCATCAAATTCAAATATTCAGTTTTTTATTAAATACTGGCCTAAGACCCCGCGAGCTTCGCGGGTGGCTAAACACCAACTAAACACATAAAATAATTTAAACGTAGAAGCGTTAAAGTGTGATTTGTTAAGCCTAATATTTTGAGACAGTTGAGCACGTCCCAATAGTACATCTACATAATGTTCGTTACAAATTAAGTTTTTGTCAACTAAACCTTCATGATGTTTTCATGATGTCTTCTTTAACTCCACTATCGCATTCATCCTCTGACATTATCAATTCCACTCAGGACGACTTAGAATTTAAAGCTCTATTGCTAGATTATTAAAAAGAGTTAATTACTGTTTTCGTCCATGTGGTTTGTCAAAAATCACTATTTCAGTCCATTAGTTTAAAAATTGCGATTTCAGTCCTTGTGGTTTCACTTTCGTAACCATTTCAATCCACATCGTAACCATTTCAGTCCCTGTACTTACATAATAAATGGATTGAAATGGTTACGAAAGTGAAACCACAGGGACTGAAAATGGTCACGAAAGTGAAACCACACGGACTGAAATCGCAATTTTTAAACTAATGGACTGAAATAGTGATTTTTAACAAACCACAGGATGAAACAGTAATTAACTCAAAAGAGTTAATTACTGTTTTATATACATGAAATTAATTTGAAAAAAAATAGATTCTTACTTAAGTGTAAGAACAACTCAAACGGGTTCTTAGAGATATCAACTGGTTGGCTACCCTCCAACACTTGATTTGCTATAAATCCCTTTTACTGTTATAGAAAAAAATAAGGTTATAACCCGGAAATTTTCCGGGTAGGAAAATTTAATTTATAACAAATAAAAGTATAAAAATAACACTTTAACATCTAAAGTATCATCTTTTCCTTTTCTCCATCATAAATTTTTAATTGGTTTCTTAAACTTTTTCTTGTTGTAAAGAGCCATAAAAACATACAAAAGCAAGAATGTAAAGTAAACGTCTATATTTAGAGCATTTACATTGGAACCTCTATTCTATATTATATAGAGAAAATAATAGAGGAAACAAAAAAAATACCATCACATTGGAATTTCTATAATAGAAAAAAATTAAAGTAAAATACACCTCTATATTTATAGGGTCACATACATTCAACCCTCAATATTATTATTCTGAGTGTGTAATATCTAATATGATTTTGAAAAGCTTCATTTATACCACAGCCTCACCAATTTTGAAAAGACCCATTTTAAAAAAAAGACTCATTTCATCACAACCTGTTTTAATCGAGTTAATCACA
Organism: Helianthus tuberosus; assembly: GCA_030545235.1. Taxonomy (NCBI): domain Eukaryota; kingdom Viridiplantae; phylum Streptophyta; class Magnoliopsida; order Asterales; family Asteraceae; genus Helianthus; species Helianthus tuberosus. The sequence goes on along the minus strand of JARYGA010055540.1, from coordinate 35,820 downwards.
GGTTATCCTCTAAATATCTTTTGACATCTATACATAAAATAAATACAAACAAACTAATCATAAGTCAGTCTTTAAACAATTTTTCAAAGTTTACCTACTTGAGCAATTAGAGATAAATATAAAGCAAATCACCCGTTAGGTAAAAACGGTTGAAATTGCGTTTTTTTTTTCAGTAAACCAAACTTTATTAATCACCAAAAGAGGCATACAAACAACAATTAAGCTTCCAAAAAAACACACTAAGATACATCCAAAATACTCTTACCCCATTACACATCCAATCACTTTAAAAAAAACTATCTATACACATACACTAACCAAAGTCTAAACCAGAGAAAGTGGACCAGATTGAGAGATTGACGCCTATCGATCTGTTAATCATCCACCAGAGAGTAACCTCCTTAATGTCTTGCACTATTTTAGTTTGAAAAGCATCGACCCCTTTGAAGATCTTATCATTTATCCTTAACCATAGCCTTCATACTGTCATGAGAAATACAATATAAATCGGCCTTTTTTTTCGTGGGCGTATCCAGACTAATTCTACATACACAAACCTTCCAACATATTGATTTAGGGAAGATACGTGAAGCGAACAAAAGACAGGAAGAGCAGCTTTTATACCTTTTTATCATACCTGTAATCATTTTATAAATAATGCTATACAAAATTACAGGAAGAGAAACTGTTATAGTTATTTTTTTTATAATATCAATCATAATGCTATACACACCTTGTCGTAGCTTAAACACATTTCTTCAGATTATGGCCCAATTTGATCAGATTCTAAAAAACGAAGAAAGATTATCATGAGATACTGTAAAACTGGGGTTTAGGATGTAAACCATAAAAATAACAAATTAATTTAGATGACTATCCTTGCAGAAAACCCAAATCGGGAAAGTTTACCTGAATCGTTAACAAAAAAAATCAGACTCAGATTGGGTTACTCAAGCGGATATTAATCACTGGAATAAGATCGGGTATCAAACATAAGAGCACACATGAGTTGATTAATGGAACAAAATGGTGAGGAGAAGAATATACATCAGTGAATCGAATAGAGATCAATTTCCCATAGGATCTCATTTAAGATATATAGATATATAGATATAGATAAAGAACGGTGCAAGATATACCTTTCCTTCAACTTCTCATAGGATCCCATTCAAGAGTTCCTTGTAGGGGAAGGAGTCTGAAAGAAGCTCATCACCTAAAATTACAAAACACAATTTGAATTAGATATGCAACTCGAGTACAAAAACAATAGTCGAAGAAGACTCGAAGCATCCCTAAAATTACAAATAATATAGTCAAAGCATCTCATAAAAAAACATCAAGATTTCAAAGCGTTCAAAATTTAAAATCAAACACAATAATGGTTTACTTCAAAATTTAAATTTAAAATAATGATTGACTTCAAAATTTAAAATTTAAAATCTGAAAATCAAATCACTAATATCCAATCCCGTAAATCAAGCAAACTTATTATGAAAGTCTAACTTTTCAAATTTAAATTCAATTTACAGATTCGAAATTTAAAATCAAACACATTAATGGCAAACTTTCAAATTAAAATTTAAAATAATAATTGACTTCGAAATTGAAAATTTAAAATCAAACACAATAATGGTTTACTTCAAAATTTAAATTTAAAATAATGATTGACTTCAAAATTTAAAATTTAAAATCTGAAAATCAAATCACTAATATCCAATCCCGTAAATCAAGCAAACTTATTAGGAAAGTCTAACCTTGCCAAGCAAAACCAACCGACATAGAAACAAACTCATAAGAGAGGGAAAAAATATAAAACAAACAAAAGGAGGGGTTTCAAAAAACGTAAATGAATTTATTTATAGAAACACTACAAATTTTCCGGAAATTAATACAATACCAAATTTATTAGTAACTAAAAAATACAGCCAAAATTAAATGAGCATAAAGTATGAAACCAAACATTATACCGGATAAAAAATAGGAAAAAAACAATAAAACTAAAATTTTTGATTAACATGTCCGACGAAGTTTAATAGTCCGGCAATGGCATAAAATTTAGGGTTAACCATGAAAAAAAAAAAAAAAAAACAAAACAAAAGAATCATTAATACATATTAATACAATACAAAATTTATTAGTAAAAAAACAAAGATTTTCAAATTTCAAAAAATATCATAGTTTGATTTGCCAAAAAAAAATAACTTACAAATTATAGAGATTAGCATAAATGATGAAAACTATCATTATACCAGATCAAAAAACACCAAAAAAACGATAACATTAAACTTACCTCTTGTGTTCGAAGAAGATTCAGACTCATGCAATTGCATAAAAATTATGGTTTATCATGAAAAAGCAAAAAATAAAATAAAAAAAATCAGTAAGAGCATTACTCTTTCAAAGACACCAAGAATAGATCCATTAATAAGATTAGATTCGAAAAATTTAAATCATCATCAGCAACACAAAAATACAGAAAAATGATTAAAAAAAGTGCGATTAAGCATTTAAAATAGATAACAATCTAATCTAGTTTACATACCTGCAGAATAAGTGGAATGATCTACAAAAAAAAAGAAGAAGAACAAATTCTGAGAAACTTGAAAATTAATGTGATTGTCGAAAATTATGGAAACTAACACAAAATTTGGAAGCAATTAAAACTTTAATATAAGTTATCTTGATAAATTTGGAAATACGTTACAATTTAGACAACTTTGATAAGTATCCATAATTGATATAAATTTCAAAAATTCAAATTTTGAAATAATCAGTCAAAACAATTTACCTAAATAGTTAAATATTATTCAAACTTAAATTCAAAACCAATGAGGTTAATATATTCATAATATAATCAATATCTAAATGATTGTGAAAAAAAATCAATCACAAAAATACATAAAAATGATTAAAAAAAGTGCGATTAAGCATTTAAAATACATAACAATCTAATCTAGTTTACATACCTGCAGAATAAGTGGAATGATCCACAAAAAAAAAAAGAACAAATTCTGAGAAACTTGAAAATTAATGTGATTGTCGAAAATTATGGAAACTAACACAAAATTTGGAAGCAATTAAAACTTTAATAAAAGTTATCTTGATAAATTTGGAAATATGTTGCAATTTAGACAACTTTGATAAGTATCCATAATTGATATAAATTTCAAAAATTCAAATTTTGAAATAATCAGTCAAAACAATTTACCTAAATAGTTAAATATTATTCAAACTTAAATTCAAAACCAATGAGGTTAATATATTCATAATATAATCAATATCTAAATGATTGTGAAAAAAAATCAATCACAAAAAATACAGAAAAATGATTAAAAAAGTGCGATTAAGCATTTAAAATACATAACAATCTAATATAGTTTACATACCTGCAGAATAAGTGGAATGATCTACAAAAAAGAAGAAGAACAAATTCTGAGAAACTTGAAAATTAATGTGACTGTCGAAAATTATGGAAACTAACACAAATTTTGGAAGCAATTAAAACTTTAATATAAGTTATCTTGATAAAATTGGAAATACGTTACAATTTAGACAACTTTGATAGGTATCCATAATTGATATAAATTTCAAAAATTCAAATTTTGAAATAATAAGTCAAAACAATATTTACCTAAATAGTTAAGTATTATTCAAACATAAATTCAAAACCAATAAGGTTAATATATTCATAATATAATCAATATCTAAATGATTGTGAAAAAAAAATCAATCACAAAAAATACAGAAAAATGATTAAAAAAAGTGCGATTAAGCATTTAAAATACATAACAATCTAATCTAGTTTACATACATGCAGAATAAGTGGAATGATCTACAAAAAAAGAAGAACAACAAATTCTGAGAAACTTGAAAATTAATGTGATTGTCGAAAATTATGGAAACTAACACAAAATTTGGAAGCAATTAAAACTTTAATATAAGTTATCTTGATAAATTTGGAAATACGTTACAATTTAGTTTGATAAGTATCCATAATTGATATAAATTTCAAAAATTCAAATTTTGAAATAATCAGTCAAAACAATTTACCTAAAGAACGATAAAGAAGACTCAAAATAACACCAAATCTATGGAAAACGAACCTGCTTGCAATCGATTGGAAGAATGATCAGCTCTCTAAAGGACCTGTTGTTAACAATGACATCACAATTTTAAGGATTTAAATAGAGAATGATGGATGAAACATTGCTTAAGCTTAAACAATAATCTGTACTATAACCTTTCTGGTATGCCAAATCATCACTCCCAATTGTTGAACTGTAATAGTGTCAGCAAACAACGTCACCTCTGACAATTGCTCAAAATCTACTTCAATACGTGAATTTAATCGGAAAACCTAAAGATGAACATATGATAGAGAACATCAAACAGGAAGCGACATTATCAAACATGAATCGATATTCGAAGAATTGTTACCTATTTGTTGAATCGTTTGGAGAAGACAGTGATGGATCCCATCTTTAAAAAAGCACCAAATCTTGAAAAATATCACATAAGCACTCAAGAAATGAATATAGGTATTGATGAATGCATAAGTTAGAAATCACCGAAACCCTAAGAAGAGGCGGCGGCTAGGTCTTCCAGACACCAACAACGCCGCAAAAAGAAAATTGAAAACACGGATACATACCTTATACGCCGCATAATAAGGACTGGTTGCTTCCACTCGCGATTGAAGATGAAGAAATCTACGGTTCAGGAGATTGCAAATAACATATTAAAGATCGTTAGATGATATCTAGGGTTTAAGGAAGAAATAGATAGTGTTTAACAATGACAAAGAAAAATCAAAGAGGGAAAAGAAAAATAACATACCTATGTTTTTCGAAGATCAATCGATGAAGAAGGAAGAACCGGATGCAGGAGATGGGTATTAGGGTTTTGGAGTGAAGTGAAGCGTATTAAAGAAGCTAAGGAGGATGGTTTTGGCGGAAAAAGCAAAAAAAATTGGTCTAAGCAAATGCCACGTGGCAAGTAATGGCTTAAGCTAATGCCATGTGGCTTAAGCTTGTTTTGCTTTATTAGAAGTAGTAGATTTGGAATTATTAAAAGTTCAGTTTGTCACGTTTTTGCGCTACTGAGAAGGGAGAACCCGATGTTTAAAACGCAACGCCAAAAGTTGGAAGGATATTACAATGAGAATCTTCAAGGAACCAACGCTATGTCCAGATATTTACAAAATAGCAATTAAAGAAACCCATAAAATAAATAATAATCTACGAACTAGTGCGGTTCAAAAAGCACGCGTCTTGGAACTCGTTTATGATGCTAATGAACATGTATTGTATTTCGTTGAAATTTGAAACTTCTTTGTATTTGGTAGAACTTAATTTTGACTTATAGTGTATTAGGTTAAACTTATTTTGGATACATTTTATTGAACCATACGGCGGGAAGTTCGTTTGTTTAATAAATGAACGAACACGAAAAAGAAATTCCGTTTGATAAGTTAAACAAATGAACATGAACAAAAGCTCTGTTCGGTAGTATGTTCATTTATGTTCATGAACGTTCGGTAGTATGTTCATTTATGTTTGCTCCTTTATCTTCATTCATTTAAAAGTTTTTTTATGTTATATTCTTTATTTTATTGGCTTTACTTTTTTTAAAATTTGAAACCATAGTTATATTATTCGCCTCTACAAATATCCCTCCTTTGATCATTTCAATTTAAGTTTGTGTTAAATTGTTATTTGTTAACTATGTTAAATATTTATTTATTTTTGTTGGATTCCTCGTAATCTTTCTGACGAAAAATGCAACTTGTATTTTTAAATGAATATATGACGTTCGTTTGTCTTCATTTATATTCATGAACATTTGTTTGGGTTCGTTTGCGTTCGTCTATGTTTGGCAAATGTTCGTGAACAGTTCATTAACATGTTCATTTCTTTAATGAACGAACACGAAGAGAAATTCTCGTTCGCCAAGCGTTCATGAACAGTTCATGAACAAGTTCTTTCCTTAATGAACGAACACGAATTAGACACTAGGCCTTGTTCGTGTTCGTTCGGTTCATTTATAGCCCTAGGACACCACTGCCACCACTTTTGAGCATATTTTGTTTTTCACATATAGTTTTTAAGATATGATATTTTTATAAAATTTCGAGTATTGCGGTTATTTTTATCTACGTTTAGATAAAAAAAAATTACTCAAAATCGAGTTGTGAATAATAACGTAAAAGTGATAAAAGCACAAGTATAAAATGTAATCAAAACTACGTCACGGTATAGTTTTTTTCTCTTATAAAATGATGATTTCATCCTTTTCGTGATTTTAATAATATAATATTAATTTGTCTTATAAATTTCTTATATAACATTATCATGTGCGTATTTTATCAACAATAAGGATTTAATAAAGTTAGGCATTTTTTTATTTTTGTTCTTTTCTGTGAAAAATGAATCGGAAACAAAATGATTATCATATTTGTTTCTTATGGTTTTCTAGGCATGGCGTATATCAGTATTATAATATAACATTTTATAATTTCGGATATAATGTAACATTTTATAATTTCGGATATATCGTTGTAACATGTTTATTTTTATCCACGATTCAAAACACAATTGATTTTTTTATCTTTACCATGAAAATTGAACCGATACTGCCTGAACAACACTGGTACTGTATTTGTTTGTATGGTTTTCTCGACGTGACGGTATATAAGCTATAGAGATTGTCAGTACGGTAATAGTAAGTAACGAATGGAACCGATGCCAGCCAAAAAACATTGGTGTCGATACCAGTATTAGTTTTTGTAGTTTTCGATCGATATAAGACACATGTTGATATGCTATAGGGTATATCTCTTTCGTTTGTTATACCAAAACCGATATACCGATTTGTAATAAATTGAACTGACAACGTAATGGACCAAACAATTCCCGACCAGAAACTCGAACGGGAGCGCAGAAAATCCTGCTAGTTATTATTTATTATTATTACAAAACTCGTAAAAACCAAAAAAATATATATATATTTTTAGTAACGATTAATATTTTTGTGTGTTGAATAATTGAAAATTAGATTTCTTTCGACAAATAGATTATAGTTATAGTGAAAGTGACAAAGCTAACAATTAAATTAACAACTAATGATAAAAATAAAAATGTCTATAACAATCAAACAAATAAATTTGATCTTTTTAATGATAAGAATAAAAATGTCTATAATAATCAAACAAATAAATTTGTATTTTATTAACGACAAATTTTGATCACTGACGTACCACTAGTTATGCATCAACCGATCATATCCATCTCTACTAGCCAATAATACGAATATGGCAATTCAGAAGAAAACCCAATAAATCTATAAAAAAAAACCATATGAAAATCAAACCTAAAACCTATTCTTCCTTATGCCTTATATAACCTCAAAAATGTCAATACACTACTTCTCATTTTGTCAATGGATCGAATCTTTGCTATTAACAACAACAACAATAACATTAAATAGTTATTATTATTTACGTACATTTGGTCAAATATATTTATTACAATACCTAAAAGTAAAAAGTTTTTAATGGTCATAAGTAAAACATTAAAACTTTGATGTTACATTAGTAGTATTTTATTTTAAAAATGATATTATTATCATTATTATTATTATTATTATCATCATCATCATCTTTATCATTATTATTAGGCTTATTCTATACACACCCCCCTCCCTACTAATTACACCCCCTTGTGAGAGGGAAACTGCCGGTCCCACGCAGGCCCCACCTGTAAATATGTGAGAGGAGGGGGGTGTAAACAGTAGGGAGGGGGGGTGTGTATAGTAGCACCCTTATTATTATTATCATTATTATTATTATTATTATTATTATTATTATTATTATTATTAGAGTTAATTGCCAAAATCGTCCCTAAGGTTTGGGTAGTGATGACGGGTGTAGCTCAAACCTCAATAAAATGACTGAGAATACATGATAGCTTGAAGGGTTAAAAGGTTCAAATGTTTAAAGCCCGGAAACTAAGGTAAGACAGCACGTGTTCAGTCACTTCACTGATTACTTGAACAACTCTCCCAGCCGCAAAAGCAAAACGTGTGCATAGGGTGTAGTCTTTTATCCGCAGGTCCAAACGCTTCAACCCCTAAAAGGGTAAGTCCTCCACTGCAAGCAGGGTTCAATGGTCAAAGGTTTCCCCTTTGAGCAATCTCTTCCTCTATAAATGACACTTCATTAAGTGTATTTCAAACATTCTGATCAGCTGATATCTCTTGGGATCTCTGATCTTTCTTCCTGTCTCTCGAGCACTTGTTTCACACAAGTCTCCTTTCTTCACATTCAACACACACAATCTGATTGCTCTTGCATCCAAGGCTGAACACCCTTCAGTCGAAGATCTTGAACAAACAACAAACATAACTAGTGAACCTCTATCCACGTCTTGCAAACGTGGGGGGACCCCACGACCTGCGTTAGGCAAACCGGAACCCTCCAAGCCTTTTGCCTAACCAGACTAATCACTATCATTGGTCTTGTCTTTGTTGTATCAACAAGTTAGCGCCCACCGTGGGGCTACGCCACTTATTTTCTTCAAAGACCTAGTAGTGTAGCTCCATTCTCTCAAAAATCATCATGTCGGAAAGTGAATCTCCGGGAGAGGTAAACCAAGTCCCACGTACCTCTACCTCTAACACTAGCCAAACTCATGTGGCTATACCAACTTCCTTCTCAACACCAGGAAGCACTCCAACTGGAGCAACATACCCCGAGTTCCTCACATTCCAAACTCCGACACCGTCTCGTTCAGGAGTGTCGTCTCCTAACGTTGGTTCTTCTAACACCCCCTCACGTATTGACCTTACCTCTGAAGGGGTCGCTAATAACTTCTTAGAATTAAGGTCTCTCCTTAATCAATACGTGAGCAGGGAAAGAGACAAAGGAGTGAGGATTCGTCTGGATTATGATGAGCCAGAACCATCACTATCTCCTGGACCTCCCACTCTTCCTTTTACAAGCTCACAACCAACCGTGTCCAGGAATGAACCTGGTCCCAGCAATCCTCCTCCAAATCCTAATCCATATCTATACACGAGGTCATATCCAACGTCTTTTCCCCTCTTTTCTTCCCAACCAGTTGCAACCGGTGCTCCCTTGGGGTACGAGCTGACTTTGGACCAGCTCCTACAATCTCCTGTTGCAAGTCTTCCACCTCCGGCGAAAATTACATGGGAACAAGCTTTGTATGTACTCCCTTTGGCACAAAGTGTCGTCATGAGCACACCTTTAGGGGTAAACTGCCAAGTTTCACCTGGAAGCCTTCAAGGCTTCAACCTTATGCCTCAAATGATGGCTCAGATGATGGTAAGCTTGTTGGTCCCGTTGATACAGGATCTGATCGTAAGGAACAAGATGAATCGATTTCGTCTTAATGTGCGGAATCCATTATGACGAATCACAGATTTGTTCAACACAGAATTCAACGTTTAACTGCTTGTCTGTTCTTTCTATTGAGTGTTCTGAAAGTCACAAAGATCCGGTAGAAGTACAGACTATCCGTGCGTGTCAAAAGTTCTAACAAAGTTGCACCGGACCTCCTATTTATAGGCAACCTCAGGAAACTAAGAAGTGTTGTACGTACGGGTGGGCTATCCGTGCGTATGACTCACCCGTGCGTATGACTTGTACGTGCGTATGACTTATCCATGCGGATAAGTCATCCGTGCGTATAAGTCATCCGTACGTATTGCCATCCGTACGTATTTCCATCCGGACGTATTGAACTTGTACCAACCAACACTTTTACATGCAAACCTATTCCTGAGTTGTCATGCTAACTATATACATACATACAGATTACAAAAACACAGAATACAAAATATGACTACATGCTGACGGAAGCTACAGACGTTATGTACTAACAGACTCCCCCTCGGATGTAGCTGTAGTACCTTCCAGCATAGTCTTCAATTCCTTCTGCTGCGTCTTCGTTCAAGCGCTTTCTCCCTTCTTTTATGTGCCTTTTCCTCCAACATTCTTTTACGTTTTTGTCTTCCTTCAGTCATCCACCAATTTCTGTAGACATGATCTCCATCACGCTTCCGTTCCCACTTAGGAATTTTGTTTTCTTCAGATTCAATTGGTGTTTGATCTGTTGGAGGAACAATCCCCAATTTACGTTTTCCCAACTCAGCAGCTCTTTCAGCAATCTTTTTGGAACGTTGTTCACGCTTGTATACTTTCAAGAACTCGTCAATCTCTAGATCTCTCCATTTTGTCTTCCAGTATCTTCCAGAGTTGATGTCTTTTGCGTAACAAACATCCACAACTTTTTGATATTGCATAGCTTGCTCTCTGTCAGGTCTCTCATAAACTATCTTGTTGTAGAACAGACAATCTATATCTTTCTTTGAGCAATTAACAAGCCACATAGGATCTAACACACAGATCCTTCTTGCTTCTCCAGTGGACTTGTTATTTAATGAGATTATTGCTTCAGCTGTAGTTTGATTATACAACCACCCTTCAAACTCTTCGTGGAAATCTTGCTCCATTTCCCGTAAAGGCATATTCTTCAAACAACTTGGAGGTTTGATATCCAGAGTAATATCTTTTTCACCACTATCTAAGATTCTGACAATTTGTTGTGGAAAGTGTGGTTTCCAATCAGGATATCTTTTCTCAGCTTGCAGCTTCACATAATTCCATAACCTTTGATCATGTTGCTTCACGTCTAACCCATGGTAGAATTCTTTGATGTTCTTTGTTTTTACCAATTCATCTATATCCCACCAAGGCAGAGTTTTGATATCAGACAAGAACTCAAAATACTGTACTCCCTGTTCTCTTCTGATTGCATAAACTTTTAAGTCTTCCAAATATCCCCAAGAGAGAATGTCACCCCAAGAGAGTTCTTTGTCATGTGTGAAAAATTGAAGTGCCCGAAGTTTCTTTCTCTCTTTTGGCATGACTTTGTACCATTTCTTTCTTTCTTCAGCTAGGTTTTCTCTCGGTATAGTATCTGGAATACCTTCTGTAGACACTTTCTCCACTATCTTTCTTCTAATTTCTTCTTCATTTCGATCTTTGAACATTTCCGACAACGAAGGAAATGTTTCATCAATCCCAGAATAATGAAAATCAACTTCATCATCAGATGAATCTGAAGCATCTTCAACAATTACATCATTGTAATGATCAGCTTCGAAAGCATATCTTGGCTCAAATACATCTTCAGAAGTTTCAGGAATCTCATCTTCAATATCGAATTTAAATTTTCCTTCTTGCAATCCCAATTCTTCTAACATCTCTTCCCTTGATCTTCTAACCTCAATCACTTCCTGATTTTTATCTTGTAAGAAAATGACGGTAGGATTAGTGAGGAATACCTGATCCATTTGCTGCTTTCCAGAAGTAGAAGATTCTTGCTAATCATCATCTTCTTGTTCGTTGATTTGATCATTCAGAAACTCCTCAATCTTTTGTTCATCAATAGAATTTTTCACAATCAATCCTGAAGAACCTTGATCATCGTCATCATTCTTCTTATCATCATCTTTCTTATTATCATCGTCTTTCTCATCATCATCGTCTTTCTCTTCATCTTCATCTGCTTCATCATCTACAAGAAGTTCTTCATCAGAATCACTAACTTCCTCTCCACGAGCCTTCTTTGCTTCTTTTCTCCTTTTCATAATTTTCATTCTGTGAAGAGCTTCTTTTACGTTGAGAGGCGCTGTATATGCATTACCAACAAGAACAAACTGCTTTGTCTTCCATTCAAGTAGCAAAACTTCTTTGACCTTTTTCTTCTTTTGAATAGCAGCAACTCTATGCATAATTTCATCAGAATCAACATGTAGAGAAGGCTCACCAACTAACATGAAATCTTGACCATGTTCAATTTGTTCTTGAGCAACTTGTTCTTGAGCATTTTCAGCATCAATCATTTCAGCATCAACTTGACTTGAAGAGCCACCAGCTTCTTGAACATCTTCAACTATACTTTTGTTCTTTTGAATAGCATCCTCAGCTAGTCTTCTCTCTCTTTCATGTAACACCTCAAAAATTCACGTCCTATAATGTGTAGACACGTGTCGTATGTTAAACGTGTGAAAGAAATATTATAGAAGGACTAAAGTTGACAATCATGGAAAGTATGTGGATATACGTATTCTAAATGTCAACAGTAAATAAACATACTTCATATTAACCCTACAAGATGCTCATACCTTCAAACGAATAAATCATGGATCATAAGGAGCTAAAAGTGAGAGATTACAAACTACAGGGGCTAAATGTGTCAACATGTTTAAGTTATACCTCTGAGTGACCTTTTGACAAACCCGAAGCTTTGTAAATGTTAAATATACTCACTAGAATACACGGTTTAAATTTCGTAAAGTTTCGTTAACGTATGAGAAAGTTATGATCGAATTCGTGTGCGAAGGGTTAAAGCGTAAACGTTGAAAGTTAGGACTTTTCGGGTAACAATAAAATTACCCGGGGACTTAACAAAGTGGGTATATGTTTTAAAGCCTTTATAGATCAATATTTAGGGTTTAAAATGCAAGAAAACAAGTGCCTATTCAAGTTTTGAAGAGCCAAGGATTTAAATGCAAGAAAATCAAAAATGCTGATCAGATAGGCCCTAGCGCGACGCGAGGGAGGCTTGGCATCGCGCGAGGGGTGCCCAGAACCGAGAAACAAGGCTTATGGTCTGCCATGGCTTTTGTACGCGATTCTGACTCGATTCTCCACATCTCTTGACCCCTAAAACACCCCCTGAGCACTAGTAACAAGTGTTGATCAGTTGTGGTGAGTGTTAGACCTTGTTGTCAATCATTTGTGGTGATTGAATACACTATATAAAGTCATGTTATGCAACACAACTCCTCACACCTTCATCTGCATAATTTGATCATTCCTGGAGTTCTCAAGCAGGTCCAACTGATCTTAAGTCGTGCATAGGACTCTTGTAAGTTTACTAGTCCTTCTTTATTTGAGTTTAGCTTGTTTAATTAGCTAAAAGTCAAACCGTCGTAATTACGGTTTGACTTCGAGATTAGTCAATATTGGCTCAGTCATATCTCGAATTAAAAGTAGTTATAGATCGGTAAATGTCGGTTTTGCCCTTACGGGCCATAAAATGAGTTTTACATATCTAAACGACTCCAAACCTTTTGCTACTGATCACATATGGTAAATAAATTATTTTAAGCCTTCTGGAAATATAAAGTTATCAGATTTAAGTACCGAACCCGGTAATGGCCTTTAATCGCCTTATTTAGCGTTTTTAACGCATAGTATGTTTTAAAATCATATTGAACATACCCGGATTGATACCTACTGATATATGAGGAAAATTATGATATTTTAACAGTAAGAAAAGGTTGAATAACTCAGACTTCGTTTTTGAGCTTTTTGGCTTATTTGAAATTACCAAAATACCCCTACGGGGCATAGTTTGGTTAAAAATGATAAATTTCACATATATGCTTTAGCCTACTGTTATAACTCATCAAACTGAGTATGTTTGTTGTTTACATCAGACCTGTAACTCAGTTAAACATCTAAACGCTTTTACAAACTTTAAAATGACCAAACTACCCCTACGGGGCGTAGTTTGTGTTTAAATTAGTTCGGGGCATAATGAAAGACATCCTACTGATGTCACAACATATTTGAAGCATATTAACTTAGGAAACCTGTATATGGCTCTTACGGATACCCGTTACGCTTATTTCGTGTTCGGTTCGGTTTATGTAACAAGTTTACATAAATTAGCCGAAACGGGTCAAACCTTATCGGTTTAATCTCAAAATCCAGAATGTGAATAATAAACCCATATTAAACAAGTCTCTGAACTTGTCGGGTCTAAATCACATTCTATCCGGTCTTCGCTTAATCGTGCGTACGAACCGTATCTTTGAAACTAGCCGGTCTAAGCTTAAGCTTAATAAAAGACCCGTTAGTATTCTAATAGGTTATATTAAACCTTCGTTCCAGATTAGGAGAACCAGTAAAAGCTACGTGCATTTTGCTTATTGTGATTTATACTTTGCATCAGGTAAATACTTTTAACTTATTTTCCCTATACGGGCTTGGGTTACGGTATATAGCATATCGCTTGATCGAGCATCAAATCTCCATCATGAGTGGGTAGTTGACTAATTTGATCGGCTCGTTTAAACAGTCTTGTTTACTTAATGCCTTTGGGGGGTTAATGACCATGTCCCGGATATCCTTGGCATCATCTTACGAGATTGGCCACGACTTGAGCACGGGGTGTAGGCGTACACCTGTCAGTGTATAACTCTATGATTGTGGTGTGTCTATTGATCTTTAACCTGGACAAGATCCGGGCGACTGAACGCACAAGTAACATGTAATTCGTTCACAAGATTATAATATTATATGATTCTCCCAAGTTAAAAAATAAAATGTTTATGCCTTGTGCATCCAAACAAATTTTCAATCATTTTTCAAAATGAGCCAGTTGATTGTATTTACCAGTGTAAACTGACGTATTTTCCCAAAAAGATTAAATGCAGGTACTAAGCGTAATTGGCTGTGATTTCTCCTTAGCATCATTAAAAGTCTCGCAAGCTTAGGATGCCGAAGTCTGTTGAACAATTGTTTCCACTTTTATGTTCGATCCTACTGTGGATAAACTTCCGGATATTGTTACATTGATAAACAATATTTAATTCGGTTGTATTATATCTTTTAAATTGCTTCCGCTGTGCATTATTATATTGTGTTGTTTGACTATTACGTTGCCAACCACGTCACGATACTCCCCCACCGGGCCCACCGGTGACACGTGGAAATTTGGGGTGTGACAGGTTGGTATCAGAGCCAACACTGAGTGAATTAAACACTAGCCTTTTGTGATTAATCTCAGTTACACAATTGCACGATTCTAAACTTCTGAGTCTAGACTTAACATAGGAATAATCTTAATCCTAATATGGAAATTTTTGCTTCCAATTTTATTATTATTATTGGATACGTCGCCAAGCGAGGAAGCTGAACTAGGAATTCTCCACACCCGGAGCCTTGAAATGCTGAGCTTCGTACAGCGACCAAGATGAGACGTGCAACCAAGGAGAAAGCATTCAGGAATTGAATGAAGAAGAAACTCCTTTGCTGAAGATCGTTTCCTCAATAGTCCTTATAAGGACATATTTATCTTTTTAGTCCCTTCGAGGACAACACTATTCCTTTCAAGTCCCGCTTAGGGCAACTTTATACTTTTATTTTTATGGAATGATTAAGTTTAAAATTTCATTCTAAACAAGAAATATTAAATAAATAGAAAATAACATCTCCTTTTATAAAATCTACCATTGTAATAAAATGGCAAAATCTAAAAAGGACAAGACCTAGCCACGTGTCATTTTAAGACCGGGCCAAGATGGTAGTTCCATAATTAGATTCAGATCCATATTAACACCTCAATTTAAAATTGTTCTGCGTTAATTAAATTAAGAATCTTAAGTGTGAAACCTAGCCGAGTGTCATTATAAAGACCTGGCCAAGATGGTAAGACCTGTCTAAAAGATTCGCATCCCAGTTAACATCTGAAAACATGTTAACACTCCCGACAGATGTGGTTCGTTGGAAATCACACACGCTATTAAGGATTCTTCAAAAGATTCCTAACCCAGTTTAATGATCGCTGAATCCTGGGTTTACATCATCAATTAAGATGATCATATTTTAACCATACGTGGTAATATAGTGCCTACGGGCCTTGCTCATTTCCACATGAGCCAAAATACAGTGGTAGCTACGACTCCCTGTCAGAAAAAGGTAATGAACTAGGTTCAAACCTCAAATGCTTAGATTCTCTGAAATCATAGCATATAAACTTATAAATGTCCTTGTGACTAAGCCTGTTGTGCTAATATATTTAAAGGCCTTGATTCTCTGAAATCCTGGCTTATGATTTAAAATTTGTCCCTGTGACTAGGCCTTTTGTGCTATTAAATAAAACTATTATTGTTGCTTTGATTCTCTGAAATCACAAGCTTATAAATTATAAATGTCCATGTGACCAGGCCATTGGGTGCCACTAATAAAACTGTTAATGTTTTATAATTAGGATAAATTATAATAGAAATCCTAAACATATATGATTAATAAATTAACCAAATATGGTCTCTGCTTACCATGGTTAATGAATTTCCCTAAGGGGCAATTCCGTAATAAACGTCCCTTAGAAGGGAAGTGCCTGCGGGCTATAGTTGATGTCCTCTGAGACTAAAGACAGTGGTAGCCTACAGCTCCCTGTCAGGAAAAGGTAATGAACTTTGATTCAAACCTTAATACCACGATTCTCTGAAATCATGGCTTATAAATTTAACTTGTCTACGCGACTAGGCCATTTGTGCTATTATTAACTTATGAATTAGGATTTATGATAAAAATCCTGAATAAAATAAATATCTTTCCTTCCCTGCCAGTATGCAGTTTAAAAGGAAATCTTAAAGGTGAAACCTAGCCTACGCGACCAAGATGGTGAAACCTACTCAAGGGATTCAGATCCTTGTTAACACTTAGGAACGTGTTAGCACTCTTGACAAATGTGATTCGAGAAAATCACAACAGACACCCTTATATAGGATTCTTCCAATTCCTTTATCTAGCCTAGTGATTTAGGAATCATGGCTTATATCATCCCATAAGATGATCATATTATAAACATCCGTTAGTGATGAAGTGCCTACGGGCTAAACTTGTTGTCCGATAAGACAACGACAGTGATGGTCTTTGACCTCCTGTCTAAAATATTGACTATGTCCAAACATAATAGCCTATATGATCAATGCGATCATGACTAATATCATCTAATACGATGATAATATTATTTAACATCCTTTAAGTGATGTTTTGCCTACGGGCTATAATATATTGTCCATTTGGGACATTGACATTGTTATCTTCATGTTTCCTTGTCTGAGGTTGTGAGCTATGCTCAAGCCAAAATAGTCAATATGATTAATGCAATCATGACTTATATCTTCTAATAGGATGAACCTATTATAAACATCCATTAGTGATGTTTCGCCTATGGGCCATATTATATTGTCCATGTGTGACAAAGACATGGTGATCTTTACGATTCCCTGTCCAAGGTAGTGAGCTATGCTCAAGCCTAATAGTCTAAATGATCAATGCGAGCGTGACAAAAATCATCAATACGATGATTAAAACATTTTCAACATCCTTAATGATGTTTTGCCTAAGGGCTATATTATGTTGTCCAATTGAGACGAGGCAATTGTAATCTTTTGTGATTCTTTGCCCAAGGGGGTGAGCTATGCTCAAATCCCATAGTCTACACTATCGTTGTGATCCTAACCAGTATCATCAGTATGATGATCATAATATTAACATCCCTCGTGATGAAATGCCTACGGGCTATACTTTATTCTAGTGTCGGTAAGACAAAGATAGTAGTAATTTTTATGATCCCCTGTTCAGAACGGTGTGATGATACCCAAACCTAATAGTCAATATGATCGATGTAATCATGACTAATATCATTAGATACGATGGTTATATATAAACATCCATTAGTGATGTTGATTGGCTTCTTTTCTGCCAAATGAATCGTCTTTCAAGACGATGACGGTTGTGGTCTATGACTCCCTGTCCAAAGGTGATGAACCACGTTCAAACCTTGAAGCCCTAATTTAATAAAATTACGGCTAATAAATTAAGGTCCTTGGTGATAGACCATCGAGTTATATTTTAAAGTCATTCATGACAAGCCTATGTGCTATAACTTGTCATTCATGACAAGCTAACATGTTAAATGTTAACATTTCTGGTGACAAGGCCATTTGTGCCATATCTAAATGTCCTTTTCGACAAGGCCTTCGTGCCGTATAATCATTTATGTCCTTCATGACTGGGCTTTATGCCATATTTTCCTACGTCCATCGAGGCATGCGTCTATGCCATATATGCATATATATAATAAAAGTCTTGAAAGGCTAGCCTTTGAGCTATTCATGATCGTTCGTGTGCCAACGACAGTTGTGACATTATGATCCCCTGTCAAGCAGATATTGGACTCGTTCCAAACTTTGAATGCCATTGAAGGTCCTTTTGTGACCTAGGCTAAATATAATGGAAATACGTTTAAATAACATTCACTATGAATGTTCGGAACAGAATAGCCCATGCGGTTTATGAATGCCGTGGCTAAACTAAGTCAGGTCATCAGGATGATGACTAATAATTGTTAAATCTTGGTGATTGGTACCAAGTTTCGAGTATGGGAAACTCGGATGAGGTAGACGACAGTCGCAATACTATTAATGCGACGAAAATTAATAAAGACTACAAACGTAAACCTTAATATTGATGGAGTTTATCTCCAACCTGTGATTGACGCAACAGTTGGAGGGATCATGGGAAAAAGGTCATGAGACAATCCAAAGAGCCGAATGCTTCTCGCTCTAAATCTCATTCGAAACCATGTTTAATTGCTCATGAGGGGAGCTATGTTCACACTTCAAATATGAAGGATGAACCAAAGAAGGAGGATAACTCTCAGAAATCTGAGAAAGAGAGCGAGTACAGGCTTAATAAAAAGCAACGAAAGTTCAGTAAGAAGCCTGTATACCTCTGAGACTGCTTCAACATTATTAGATGGATGTTTTAATATCCATTAGGAAATTTTTCCGATGTCCTAGTTCCGTTAAAATATAAGGACTCAATATAGTGATAAAAATAGATTGGTTGCCTCGAAAAATCAAGCCCATATCGTGGGTGATAAGAAGCAATTAATTATCAAGACTCATTATGAGACAACTCTCATAATTACACGTATCCGTACGATTAATTAAAATTAAACATAAAAAATGGTGGAATTGGCCGTCCCCGGAATCGAACCTGGGTCTAGGCCGTACCCTTTCGCGCGCCTAGCCAACTGAGCTAGGTGCCTAGTTTGTGAAACTTCCATTATTGATTAAATATAAGCACTTGTACAATAAACTTCCTTATCATTATCAATGATAATTTCTGCTAAGTGTCCTGTTTTTAATACAGGCAATAATAAATCTTCATGAACCATAAACTTAGCAAAATTTTTATTATCATCCACAAGGTATAACTTACCAAGGAAAACCATAGTAACCGATTCTTCTAGTATCGGCAAGGAATCCTTCCGAAAAGTCTAAGAGTACTCTTTCTTCGAATAGAGTACGACAACATATGTTATTTTAATTATTTTTCTCATTGTTTTTATCGCCTGCGAATGCCAAACTATGTTTGATAAAAGTGCCATATGAGGATTGGCGTATCCTAGTGTGTCCCATAGATTATTTCCATGTCTGATCAGCATGGAGGTTTAATACATGGAACCCCTAAGATATCCCAATGATCATATTGTACTAAAGTCGACTAGTAGTATTCAAAGAAGATATCCAGAATAAAATTGTCCAAGTAAATGTTCCCGATTAAGGAATTCATGGACTTATAACATAAAGGTGTCACTTATTTGACACGAGTAATGATGGATGAACTGGAGCCTGGGATATGGAAAATCTCTGTAGCCTCCTTGCAATCTTGATTATCTTCTCATAAGTTTTCCCTGCTTACCTCCGGGAAGGCAGGTAGAATTAAGATTGTATCCCGCTGTGGGCTGGAGTATTGTGAAAACTCCATATTGATTATGGAATAATCGAAACCTTGATTAAGTAGGTTTAAGACATAGGCTCATATAGCCTGACTCAATATTCTGAGGGTTTTATATTATTAAATAAGAAAGACGGTTCATATTGCTTACGTATTAAATGCCGCAACCCTAATTAGGCAACGATTAAGAATTTGCCATCAGCTACCCAGGATCTAAGGGCAAATTATTGGTGGATAGGCTTGAAAAAGTCGGTAGCCACCCATGTAGCTAAATGCTTGACATGTGCGCAAGTCAAAGCTGAGCATCAAAAAACCGTCAGGTTTGCTACAACAGCCTGAACTTCCTACGTGGAAGTGGGACATGGTGACGATGGATTTCATCACCAAATTGCAGAAGATGAGGAAAGGCAATGATACGATATGGGTTATAGTTGATTGACTGACTAAGTCAGCACATTTCTTACCCATCAAGGAGACTTATAGCTCCGATATGTTAGCCCAGTTATACGTTGATAAGATTGTAGCCTTACATGGCATACCTGTGGCTATTATCTCTGATAGAGATACGAGATACACGTCACATTTTTGGAAGAGTTTCCAACAATCTTTGGGCACACGTTTGAATTTTAGTATGGCTTACCATCCTCAGACTGACGGTCAGAGTGAGCGTACTATTCAAACGTTGGAAGACATGCTACGTGCATGTGCGATCGATTGGGTGGTGGCTGGGATAAGAACCTAGCATTAATTGAGTTCTCCTACAACAATAACTACCATACCAGCATAAAGGCTGCGCCTTTTGAGGCATTATACGGTAGAAAGTGTAGATCGCCTAATTGTTGGGCGGAATTTGGAGATGTCCAATTATCTGGACTAGAGATAGTCTTTGAAACGATGGACAAGATTGTCCAGATTCGTGACCGTCTCAAAGCTGCCCGAGATAGGAAGAAGAGTTACGCAGATCCAAAGCGTAAAACTTTTCACTTCGAAGTAGGTGATAAAGTGTTGCTAAAAGTGTCACCCTGGAAAGGAGTGATGCGGTTTGGTAAGAAAGGCAAGCTAAGCCCGGGATACATATGACCTTTCGAGATTATCGAACATATCGGGTCAGTTACCTATAAGTTAAACTTACCAAAAAGAGCTCAGTGGAATTCACAATGTGTTCCACATCTGCAATCTGAAGAAGTGCTTCGCTGATGAATCACTGGTTATACCGCATACAGATGTGCATATAGATGAGAGCTTAAAGTTTGTGGAAAAACCTTTGTCGATTGAAGATCGACAGGTAAAGAAGCTTCGAAGGAAGCATGTACTAATTGTAAAGGTCAAATGGGATGCCCGTAGAGGTCCCGAATTCACGTGGGAGGTTGAATCCACGATGAAAGAAAAGTACCCTTACTTATTTCAGTAAATCTCGGGTCGAGATTTATTTTAAGGGGGTGAGGATGTAACACCTCGAAAATTCACGTCCTATAATGTGTAGATACGTGTCGTATGTTAAACGTGTGAAAGAAATATTATAGAAGGACTAAAGTTGACAATCATGGAAAGTATGTGGATATACGTATTCTAAATGTCAACAGTGAATAAACATACTTCATATTAACCCTACAAGATGCTCATACCTTCAAACGAATAAATCATGGATCATAGGGAGCTAAAAGTGAGAGATTACAAACTACAGGGGCTAAATGTGTCAACATGTTTAAGTTATACCTCTGAGTGACCTTTTGACAAACCTGAAGCTTTGTAAATGTTAAATATACTCACTAGAATACACGTTTTAAATTTCGTAAAGTTTCGTTAACGTATGAGAAAGTTATGATCGAATTCGTGTGCGAAGGGTTATAGCGTAAACGTTGAAAGTTAGGACTTTTCGGGTAACAATAAAATTACCCGGGGACTTAAAAAAGTGGGTATATGTTTTAAAGCCTTTATAGATCAATATTGAGGGTTTAAAATGCAAGAAAACAAGTGCCTATTCAAGTTTTGAAGAGCCAAGGATTTAAATGCAAGAAAATCAAAAATGCTGATCAGATAGGCCCTAGCGCGACGCGAGGGAGGCTTGGCGTCGCGCGAGGGGTGCCTAGAACCGAGAAACAAGGCTTATGGTCTGCCATGGCTTTTGTACGCGATTATGACTCGATTCTCCACATCTCTTGACCCCTAAAACACCCCCTAAGCACTAGTAACAAGTGTTGATCAGTTGTGGTGAGTGCTAGACCTTGTTGTCAATCATTTGTGGTGATTGAATACACTATATAAAGGCATGTTATGCAACACAACTCCTCACACCTTCATCTGCATAATTTGATCATTCCTGGAGCTCTCAAGCAGGTCCAACTGATCTTAAGTCGTGCATAGGACTCTTGTAAGTTTACTAGTCCTTCTTTATTTGAGTTTAGCTTGTTTAATTAGCTAAAAGTCAAACCGTCGTAATTACGGTTTGACTTCGAGATTAGTCAATAATGGCTCAGTCATATCTCGAATTAAAAGTAGTTATAGATTGGTATTTATGTGGGTAATAAAACCTCAAAAGGGTTTCCCCTGATCACCACTCTAACCAGGTCAAAAGTCGGGTCAAACCTATTCTTAAAAAGTCAACAGGAAGCCTAAAATGCTATTTATGCATAATTAGCTATCTAGAACATATACAACCTGTTTGATCATTGTTATAACTTAGTAATAAGTGTAAGAACATGTCCGAACATGTTCAACCCGACTATTTCCTGTTTAGACCCGGTTCGGAACCGAAAGTCACATAGTTTGACTTTCACTTTGACTTTCAGTTCTGACCCGTTTAGGTATGTTTTTGAAATGCCTCAGAGCTTAAATCGGATTAGGATACATATTAGAACAACCCTCTGTGATTATACACCTTGGTTCATTAGTTATCCAATTAATATGCACGTTTCCGTTAATTGCTCATATGTTGACCATTATGCCCTTATTACCTTAAAACATGATTTATGAAAATGTAAAAGTGTAGAAACCTTAATTACTGATATATAGACTTGTATGCAAAGTTTGACATCAGTTTGACTTGTAGATTAAGAGTTATGCTCATTATCGCAAAATTAATGCTTTATGTTAATAAAATGGCGTAATTAGCGTATAGCCTAGTTAAACATACTTTTTGGTATCAAATCTTTTACCCACTGATGTAATATATTATTTTGGGATTTTTAAAGATTTTTAATTAATTTTAGGCTGAGCATAACTCATAGTCGTAGGCTTAATTCGGTAAATGTCGGTTTTGCCCTTACGGGCCATAAAATGAGTTTTACATATCTAAACGACTCCAAACCTTTTGCTACTGATCACATATGGTAAATAAATTATTTTAAGCCTTCTGGAAATATAAAGTTATCAGATTTAAGTACCGAACCCGGTAATGGCCTTTAATCGCCTTATTTAGCGTTTTTAACGCATAGTATGTTTTAAAATCATATTGAACATACCCGGATTGATACCTACTGATATATGAGGAAAATTATGATATTTTAACAGTAAGAAAAGGTTGAATAACTCAGACTTCGTTTTTGAGCTTTTCGGCTTATGTGAAATTACCAAAATACCCCTACGGGGCATAGTTTGGTTAAAAATGATAAATTTCACATATATGCTTTAGCCTACTGTTATAACTCATCAAACTGAGTATGTTTGCTGTTTACATCAGACCTGTAACTCAATTAAACATCTAAACGCTTTTACAAACTTTAAAATGACCAAACTACCCCTACGGGGCATAGTTTGTGTTTAAATTAGTTCGGGGCATAATGAAAGACATCCTACTGATGTCACAACATATTTGAAGCATATTAACTTAGGAAACCTGTATATGGCTCTTACGGATACCCGTTACGCTTATTTCGCGTTCGGTTCGGTTTATGTAACAAGTTTACATAAATTAGCCGAAACGGGTCAAACCTTATCGGTTTAATCTCAAAATCCAGAATGTGAATAATAAACCCATATTAAACAAGTCTCTGAACTTGTCGGGTCTAAATCACATTCTATCCGGTCTTCGCTTAATCGTGCGTACGAACCGTATCTTTGAAACTAGCCGGTCTAAGCTTAAGCTTAATAAAAGACCCGTTAGTATTCTAATAGGTTATATTAAACCTTCGTTCCAGATTAGGAGAACCAGTAAAAGCTACGTGCATTTTGCTTATTGTGATTTATACTTTGCATCAGGTAAATACTTTTAACTTATTTTCCCTATACGGGCTTGGGTTACGGTATATAGCATATCGCTTGATCGAGCATCAAATCTCCATCATGAGTGGGTAGTTGACTAATTTGATCGGCTCGTTTAAACATTCTTGTTTACTTAATGCCTTTGGGGGGTTAATGACCATGTCCCGGATATCCTTGGCATCATCTTACGAGATTGGCCACGACTTGAGCACGGGGTGTAGGCGTACACCTGTCAGTGTATAACTCTATGATTGTGGTGTGTCTATTGATCTTTAACCTGGACAAGATCCGGGCGACTGAACGCACAAGTAACATGTAATTCGTTCACAAGATTATAATATTATATGATTCTCCCAAGTTAAAAAATAAAATGTTTATGCCTTGTGCATCCAAACAAATTTTCAATCATTTTTCAAAATGAGCCAGTTGATTGTATTTACCAGTGTAAACTGACGTATTTTCCCAAAAAGATTAAATGCAGGTACTAAGCGTAATTGGCTGTGATTTCTCCTTAGCATCATTAAAAGTCTCGCAAGCTTAGGATGCCGAAGTCTGTTGAACAATTGTTTCCACTTTTATGTTCGATCCTACTGTGGATAAACTTCCGGATATTGTTACATTGATAAACAATATTTAATTCGGTTGTATTATATCTTTTAAATTGCTTCCGCTGTGCATTATTATATTGTGTTGTTTGACTATTACGTTGCCAACCACGTCACGATACTCCCCCACCGGGCCCACCGGTGACACGTGGAAATTTGGGGTGTGACATTTCAAGTCTTCTTTCTTCAACTTTTCTTACTTCAATTTCATTGAAGGCAACATGAACATCCTTTTTCAAAAGATTTTCCACCACAGAGTATAACATCTTAAGTTGTTCATCTTTCATCACTTTGTCTGCTTTCATGGCTTCCATCTCCAACTTCATTGCCTTCATTTCATTTGAAGTAGATTCACTCATTTCACTGAGAAGCTGATTGAGTGTTTGATTTACATCTTGGAGATTCTTTGCCTTCTCGTTCAATGAAGAGATTTCTGCAGTTAGAACTTCAATCACTTTGGCATTATTATCACCATCTTCCTTTATATTCTTCATGGTCTTATCTTCATGAAAAATTAACACCGATCTAAGTTGATCATGAGCTTTCATTATTTTATTTACTTGCTTCTACAAAAGATCACGTTCTCCTTCAGCCTTTTCTTTTTCTTTTTCAAGATCTTTGACTTTCTTTGCCAGAACTCTTGCTGCATCATTGTTGAATAAGACATCATCAAAATTCAGATCTTCTAACGGATCTCCTGAAGCAGGTGGAATATTGCTGAAGAAATCATCTGAGTCTCTTGGACGTGAAGATTCTGGAATCTCTATATTTTCAGGTACTGTTGGAAACTTTGAATAAAAGACTCCAGCCTCAGTAACTTCAACATAGTCATCGTGACTAGTCTGCTTTTCAGCTTCTGCTTCTTGAGTTTGAGATGATTCAACATGTTGTGTATCTTTACCATCATGTTCCTTTTGAACTTGACTTTCGCCTTTTCTTGCTCGTACATTTCTCGGAATGAGGCCAGCTACAACTGCTTTTCTTTTCTTGATTTGTTTCTTTGGACTCTCAGGATCATAAGTTGAATCTTCTTCGTCTGACCCTTTCTTTTTCTTTGGAGACTTCTTCTTTAACTGAGCTTTTCCTTTGCCAAGAGTGATTGGATCAAGTTCAGATTCTGATATAGTGGTTTCAGAATCATCATCACTTGATAGATCTTGAACGACACCTTCTTGATCTGTAACACCTTTAGCAGCATCCTCATTCTTCTTTAAGAAACTTTGAAGAGATTGAGATAACAACTCAGCTCCTTCTTGAATAACTGCTGACGGTTCCAAAACTGTTTCATCTCTCAGCCTTTGTTGTGGTTCTCCAGAAGACCCTGCAAAACACATGTTTGACAAATTTATTAGACATTTTTATAACATAAAATTCTAATTTCCTTATAACTCCCCCTTTCACAATACCCTTTTCTACATTCTTCGGAATGGAAACTGCAGGGGACGTCTTTGGAGTTCTCTTTCTTTTCCCATCCTTGATACACCACCATCTAGTATCTTTCTTAAAGAACAAACTCATCTTGTCATCTTCATTATCAGAATTGCTATCTTCATGTCTCCATGCATCATTTTCTGGAGCTACATAATTCGGATTTGAAATTTTGCAGATCATTCTTTTTGCTCCTGGATTTGGACCTTTGATCAACCTGCTGATTGTGTCTGGTGACATATGCCTCAATCCCAAAATGTCGTTACTTCTCTTTTCTAATCCTTCAAACTGATCATCTATCAACATCTGGACAAACCTAGGATACATAAGAAACCTCTTGCTTCCATCCTTTACATTCTCCGTCATGTAATAAAAAATTACTTGAGAGATATTGTACGGTCTGTTCAGGACAAGACAAGCAATGATATTCATGATATAATCTTGAGTTTCATCATATCCACCCTTTCTGTGTGACAATGCATGAAGAACACAATGAGCCATGAATTTGTAAGCATGACTGAAACTTGTTTTCTGCATCTTTCCATTTACACTTCCAGCAAAACCCATTCTACACCACATCCCTTTTACAAGACGTTCGGAAACAATGGTTGGGTCGCTATCAGCGTCTCCTAAATTCAACACTCTCCTTACATCACCAACTGTCACCTTCATTTCCAAATCTATATCTTTTCCATTCTTGTCCTTCTTTGATACAGCAGAATAAATGGTTTTATCACTCTCTTCGTATCTTGCAGCACTCCAAAATCGTTTCACATGAGATTTATATGCTACAGTCTTATCAGTTAAAGCCTTAGAGATTCTGCTTTCTCTCAAGAATTTTGCAACATCTTGAACTATTGTGTTTTCGGTAAATTCTTTATCCAACACACAATAAATATTATGAGATTTATCCCAATCCTGCAGAAATTTTATTCATTTGAGAAATATTTTTGGGATCTCAAAATATTCTAACAAAGAAAAACTTTCTGTACGGTTTGACACTTAAATGGTTATCCGTACGCATGACTTATCCGTTCGTATGACTTATCCGTGCGGATGAATTCTCCGTGCGGATAAATTATCTATGCCCCGGATTGCCATCCGTGCGTACAACATGTGCCCAAATTGTCATCCGTGTGTACAGCCTGTCATAGCCC
Source organism: Helianthus tuberosus (assembly GCA_030545235.1). Lineage (NCBI taxonomy): Eukaryota > Viridiplantae > Streptophyta > Magnoliopsida > Asterales > Asteraceae > Helianthus > Helianthus tuberosus. The sequence goes on along the minus strand of JARYGA010055540.1, from coordinate 8,797 downwards.
CGGATTGCCATCCGTGCGTACAGCCTGTCATAGCCCCGGATTGCCATCCGTGCGTACAACATGACATTGCCCCGGATTGCCATCCGTGTGTACAAGTTATGCGTGCGGATACAAATCTCAGATGAAGAACAGTTTTAAACATCAAAAATTTTCTAAGGCAAAACCTAAAATTGAACACAGATCTACACAGAGGATGTCAACGCGATCAAAACCCTATGTTCAATGTTGTCTAAAACGTCCTATTCATAGTTTAATTTCACGTAAACCTAGCCGATACTTCGTACCGTCTAAACATCAGATCTACAAGATTTAAACATGTTATAACAAAAATTAAACCGGTAAAACTCTAGATCTAATCATTCCGAACAAAACCCTATGATTTAATCATGACAAAACAGACTAACACAGGCTAGATCTAAGATAAAAGCTCCGAAAGAAAAGATACGAGATGAACAGATATCAAACAATGAATTATTGCAAATTTGAGTTAGAAAAACATACCTTTGCCATTGTTAATGTTGTGCAAGCCAACGAAAACAAAGATCCGTGCAAAGATTTCCGAAATCAGAAAGTTGAAGTGCGTGTGAGAGAGAAAGAGTATTGTACGTGCGGATAACTTTGACTGACTCTTTGACCCTCTATTTATACTATTAACAGACCCGTATTGTCACTCGTGCGGATTACCATCCGTGCGTATGGCTATCCGACCGGATGAACATCCGAATGAGACACACTTAAACTTTTTAATGAAAACTTTGATTATTCTCAAATTTTGTCAGATTTTAGAAATCCACTTAAGTTGCTTGGTTCAAATTAATGACCCAAGGTACTTAAATTTGTCGACCAAGTCCAACTTAATGACCTTGGTTGACCTGAAACAAAACATACTGACTTTTGGAATTTTTGTTCAATCATTTTTCAGAAAAATTACAAGTTTCAACTTAATGAACTTGTGTTTGACATTTTAATTACAAATTAGTTATGATTAGCTCCAGACACATCTTCCATCCCAGAAACTTCCTGCATCTTCTTTCAATCTTTCGAATCTGAAGATCAACTCTCCACTTTGGTTTGTCGGAAAATAAAGCAGAAAAATAAAATCTTTTTGGGATTTTTAATGAAGCAATTAGACTAGAAATGAAAAACAGAATATAAGAACAGTAAATGTAAACTATTTACAAACATATTTTTGGTGAGCGTGTTAGGGAATCATATCAGCTTCCAACAAGTTACAAGTACCATTAAGCTTGATTTCATGCCAAACATTAAACAATTCACTTAGATTGTCGATATGCAGATCCACTTAAATTCTTACACACATTTCAATCTGTTCAGGATACTGATTTAGTATTTTAGAGACTTAAACTTATACGCGTGTCCCACCTCTTGAATATACTCCCGTATCCAAAATCCCAATAATCAGTCTTACAGGTGAGTATACTACAATGATATCTGTACATAAATTAGGTATGCGAGGGCCGAGGGATCTCAGGTCGATACTTCCGTATACACAGAGAGATATCAGCTTCGACTTTTAGGAATGTCCCCTTTAGAGGATCTTTTAGCTACAACAGCAGCGACTATCAATTTTATTGTTTCATCGACACGCTGAGGGTTTATGCTATGTTTCAAGCATTTGCAGAAAGTATTATCCAAGGACTAGGTCAGAACTACCGTTCAGCAGAAGTCCCGGAATAATACCCCAGACATCATTGAGTATAAAGACCTAGTATATCAGATTATGAGACCTTTCAAACAAGATTTCAGGGGTTACCTATATATCCAAGTAGTGTTCCCCACGAAATAAGCAAGTAAGATTTTAGGTTTATATCTCGAACAGACTTACTAAATGTGTAAAAACCTATCGACACATCATCAGTGAGACTGTTTAACGCATTTGAACTTTCCATTTCTTTAGCGTACTGTAACTGTCTAGCTGATGTACTATCATTTTCCCTTTTTACACAAACTCTTTTTGAAATTTTATCATGTTTTTGGGTTTTTGAAATTTTCTAATGTTTTTGGCTTTTTCGAATTTTTTATTGTTTTTGTATTTTCTGAAAATAAAACTACTATCTCCCCCTAAAAACCAAAACAAGTAAAAATTCGACAAACCATTGCAGATTGTTTTTCAACATCATCTACAGTGGCACCTTCATCAACGCCAATGATTTCCTCCGCATCCGATAGTAACTTCATACCATTAAGTTTCAAAAGATATTTAAAACGTGTTTTGTCAAAAGCTTTGGTATGTAACTCAGCTTTTTGTTCATCGGTGTGGATTTTCTCTATTCGTATCAACTTCTTCTCGAAACAGTCTCGGATGAAGTGATGACGAATTTCAATGTGTTTTGTTTTAGCGTGATGAACATGATTTTTTGTTATGTTAATTGCTGCCTCATTATCAACAAAGATAGGGGAGTTAAGAAATTGCAAACCGTAGTCTCGCATCTGTTGCTGGATCCACAAGATCTGAGAACAGCAGCTGCTAGCAGATACATATTCAGCTTCACAAGTGGATAAAGCGACAGAGGTCTGCTTCTTGCATTGCCAGGTGACCAATCGTGGTCCGAAAAACTGGCACCCCGCTGTTGTTGATTTAGCATTCACTTTGCAGCATCCGAAATCAGAATCAGAATATCCTTCGAGCATGAAGTCGCCAACTTTTGGATACCACAACCCCAGAGATGGAGTTCCTTTCAGGTAGCGTAGAATCCTTTTCACAATTACCATGTGTGAAGCTCTAGGATTTGACTGAAATCGAGCTGCGAGGCAGGTTGGGTACATAATATCCGGTCTTGATGCCGTCAAGTACATTAACGAGCCGATCATGGAGCGATACAATGTTTCATCTACCTTCTCTCCGGTGAGATCAGGGTTTATCCCATGGTTCGTCGCTAATGGGGTGGACATTGGTGACATTCCTGACATCCCGAATTTCTCCAGAACATCATGAACGTATTTTGTTTGATGTATGAAAGTTCCCTCGGAAAGTTGATCAACTTGAAGTCCCAAGAAGAACTTCATCTCACCCATTGAAGACATTTCAAACTTCTGCTTCATAACTTGTTCAAAATCTTTGCAGAGTTGTTCATTTGTAGACCCAAAAATTATGTCGTCCACATAAATTTGGACTATCAGAAGATGCCCGTCGACTTCTTTTGTGAACAGAGTGGCGTCTATCTTTCCTCGAATAAAGTGGTTGGCTAATAGATGTTGAGACAAGGTCTCATACCAGGCTCTCGGGGCCTGATGTAAGCCGTACAACGCCTTATCAAGGAGATAAACTTTGTCTTTGTGAATTGGGTCGGTGAAGCCCGGTGGCTGAAGTCAAACCTCGATTATTCACAGATACTCCACATAATACAACTAAAGTAAATAAAATACAGGACTCGATTACAAGTCAAAGAAGTCAAACCAGTAATTAAGCAAGGAGTGACAGATCGCAATTAGCAATCTTTTCTTCCTTTGACTTCAGTCTTGACTTTGACTTTGACTTTCGAAACACGGGGTGTTACACTACCAAAAAAGAGAACCAAGGAAAACTTGACCCAAAGTGGGAAGGGCCATACACAATCCTTGAAGCCCACAAAGGTGGATCCTATAAACTGGCCGACACGGAGGGTAAAAAGCTTCCCAGACACTAGAATGGCATGACCCTTAAAAGGTTCCATGTCTAATCAAGAAAGTTTAGTTTGTATTGCAAGAGTTGTCCCATGCTCCCTTTTTGTAAAACAATATCTCTTGAATGAATGATGATGTTTTATCAAATTTGTCTTTCTATCCTAAAATCAGGTTGAGAACCTAGCAAAAACTCCATGGCAAGGGCCATGTAAGGGGATGAGCTCCCAGGCCATATCGCTCAATAGGTTTAAGGGTTGAGTGGACCTATATAAGGGGTGAGTTCCTAAATCAATACAACTCCATGAGACTTATAAAATTATAAAAAAAATAAACTTGTCTCATAGACGGGTATGAACAGCCTTCACCAAATGTTCCTTAAGCCTTAGAAAACTTATAGAAAATAAATCATTATCAATAGGCTTACGAACCAAAATCAAACCAAGGAAAATGGTAGATAGGATAGGTGCTATGTCTTCTTGTTAAAAATGCCAAGGCTAAGTGACTGCAGCACTGAACCCTTTTAAGTATAAAAAATATAAAGACAACACAAACCCAACAAAGACAATTCCATAAACATAAAAACAATGGAAGGGGAAAAACAACAACACAACAATAAAAGGTTGTATACAACTCAAAATCAAAAATACAAACCAAAGCACCAAGTCACAAAAATAAGGCAGCAACTGGAAGCCTCGAAGGCTTCAAGCTACAAGTGTCTCACAAAGCTGCCTTACAAAAATATACAACTACATTTAAAAAAAATCACAAGGCAAGTAGTAGAAAGTTAATAGCATAAGATAATAAGCCTTAAAGGCTTCCAAATATTCAAACAAGTCAAAACAAACCTTAACAGTTTGTAAACATAGCAATTGTTCAAATAGCCACCAAGGCTAACAACCATAAACAGAAACCTTAAGGGTTTCCGAAAAAACCTAAATTGTTTTAAAAATATACAAACCACGAAATTGTTTTAAAGTGCTAAGAAAGCTACGAATATATTGTTCAAACATCAGAAGGAGGCTTAGAAGCCCAGAACCATTACCTTTAGCCTTCTTGGCCTTCGAACCACCATCACTCCCAACAGCTGAACCATGGAGGCTCGATTCCTTGGAGACATCAGCATCTTCTGAAAAGGTTTCCTCACTATCTCCTGAACGAGAATGCTTCTTGGACAGGGAATCAAGCACTTTAGCACAAACCTTTTCATTAAGACCAGCCGGCTTCAACTCCGGTAAGACGGAAAGAGGTTTACCAAAATAATTTGCAACTTGACTTACATATGGGTAAGTCAACCTCTCCATCTGCTGGACAGACGCCTTAAACACTTCGGAAGCATCAGGACGAAACATGGGAGACTGTTCCAAGGCCTGACCAGACTCGTGAAGTTTAAAACCAGCAATAAGGCCCTGATGTTTCCCCAAGTTCAACAGTTTGGTGTAGACCTCTCCAAGAGCAGAATTGAATTCATTGGAATGAAGGAGATAGGTGACAACCTGGTGAAAGCCTTGCTCAGTGAGCCACTGGTTATCACCAGTGGCTTGAGCAACCGAAGCCTTCAAACCTTCCTTCTCTTCTTCAAAGGCCTTCTGTTGAACATCTAAGGCTTCCCTATCAGCCTTCAACTTCAACTGGTCAGCTTCAAAACTTTTCTTGAGATCGTTCATTTCAATCTCATGCCTCCTTGTTAACTCTCTAACCTTTTTCACCCAAGCCTCCTCCTTTTTAGAGAACCCATCAACCTCCTTCTTCATCGCAGCCATAGAGGCTTTCATTTTATCCTTCTTCTTGGTAGCTTCCTCATACTCCTGCATACCTTTCGTAAAACGAGTAACACCCTCCGCCAACAAGGCCGAAAGGTTACAGGAACTTAACATCAACCTTGAAATAAAATGATCAGCCTCCATCTCAGAAATAGCATTTCAGACACCAGGGGGAGCAAAATGGGCTAACACCTCAGCACAAACAGCATGATCCTTGAAGCTATCCCCAACCTTCACATCCCAGTTGGGAACATAAATCTCTTCAGCTTCAGGCTCCTCCAAGCTTTCAACGCTTTCTTAATCAGCTTCTTCTTCCCAGAAACAACCAACTCTTTTTCCTTACCCTTCCCCACACCAACCTCAGTAACCTGTTCCGCAGACACCTCAATGTCATCGCTAATATCAATGGCTTCTAGGCCAGAAGGTTGATCAGCACCTTTCAAGCGACGGTTTGAACGACGGACATAAACCTTGGAACCCGGAGCCTTCGTGAAACCTTTAACATTTGGAAAATTCACATAGCCAGAACCCTCGAACCTATGCTCAGATCCCCTAACAACTGCATCTTCACCAGGTGTGCCCGCATCATCCCCAAACACAACATCGAAAGTGTCATCACTCTTAATAAAATCAAGGGCAGACATAAATACAAAACAAACACAAATAAAGGGTATAAGCAAATGAAAAATAGGAACATAACAGCACAACAAGACAAATGCATACCCTGCCTGTCTCTCAAAAGCACTGGATCTCGATCAGGTTTGTCCCACAACTTACTGAGGCCCAATAACACCAGTAAGGACTCAAGAAAGGGACGACGCCTTGAAGGGCACTCCCTGAGAGTTTCAAGAAAACGGGTATTTATCTCAAGAGCAGAGGGTTCAGGTTCATTTAAAACGGCATCCGGATGTCTCCAAACAAGCTTAAAAGGAACAATTTCATCGAAGACCCAGAAAAACCGGTCTTTCCAAATACCAAGGCTGGAAACCATGGACGAAACTAAATAAGTGTCAACGTGGGATGTTTCGAATGTAAACCAGTCACCATTCTTGGCCAATCTAAAAAAGCGACGGAATGACAAAAGGGTTGGATCATATCCGGAAGCCCGGCACAACACTTCAAAGTGCAGAACCCTAGCCAGACCTTGGGGGTGGATCTGGACAAACGATACACGATAATACTCTAAGATATTTAAAACAAAGTTCGAGAAAGGGTGACGGAGGTTCGAAAATTCAAAATGGCGACAATAGAGGGCAACGGAACCAGGGGGACATTGATCGATCGAAACATCGCATCCCGGTGCAACCGGTTTAAACCTCAACCCAATTCCCCATTCTAAACAAAAATTTTCTACTTCCTCTTGGGTTAATCGAGAGAACGATTTGGCTAGGTCTTTACGAGCACCCCTGCTAAAAGAAAATAACCAGAAAAATGGAAATCGGAACTAACCTGGAAGAAGAAAAGGGAAGAGACTTGAGAGGAAATGTATGAAAGATTGTTTTCTTCTAAGAGATAAATGTAAATTAATGAAAGAAAAAACGTTATAATTACACGGAGGGTTATTAAAACCGCCGCCTGACACAAAAGAAACTGCCAGTAGTCATATCAACTGTCTTGTCAAAATTCAAAAATCAAAAAGCTCAATCGCTTTCAACCTTTCAAGCTTTCAATCCTTGAAGCCTTCAAGCAAAGTAAAACAAATGTACAAAAAGTCAGAAGTATTTGTGCTTACACCCAAAAACCTCTGATTTGGGGGGCTAATGACGAGGGTAGCTCAATCCTCAATAAAATGACTGAGAATACATGATAGCTTGAAGGGTTAAAATGTTCAAAGGTTTAAAGCCCGGGAACTAAGGAAAGACAGCACGTGTACAGTAATCAGTCACTTCACTGATTACTTGAACAACTCTCCCAGCCACAAAAGAAAAACGTGTGCACATGGTGTAGTCTTTTATCCGCAGGTCCAAACGCTTCAACCCCTAAAAGGGTAAGTCCTCCACTGCAAGCAGGGTTCACTGGTTAAAGGTTTCCCCTTTGAGCAATCTCTTCCTCTATAAATGACACTTCATTAAGTGCATTTCAAACATTCTGATCAGCTGATATCTCTTGGGATCTCTGATCTTTCTTCCTGTATCTCGAGCACTTGTTTCACACAAGTCTCCTTTCTTCACATTCAACACACACAATCTGATTGCTCTTGCATTCAAGGCTGAACACCCTTCAGCCGAAGATCTTGAACAAACAACAAACATAACTAGTGAACCTCTCTCCACGTCTTACAAACGTGGGGAGACCCCACGACCTGCGTTAGGCAAACCGGAACCCTCCAAGCCTTTTGCCTAACCAGACTAATCACTATCATTGGTCTTGTATTTGTTGTATCAACATGTAAGTTTGCCATTTTCGTCCAAGATGACACTTTTGTACCAAATTGCCCCCAACATTTATAACTTTTTGCCATTTTCATCCAAACCACTAACTTAGTTTATGTTGGTGCACACATCTGTCGTCTTCGTCTTACATCGAGTCTTGGGTTCGTTGTGGTTCGGAACAAGAATGATGTCATCATTCTTGATGATGACATCATCCAAGTGACTAAATGCTTGCATCATCAACAAACATATGCACGTGAATATTACTAGATGACAAAATTTAGATTGCATATGTGAAATAGAATGTAATGTTTATATAAGACAAATGTGAACTTCTGATTTCGCTCCAACATGCATGAATAGGTGATTCCGCCCGAAATCACTAAATCTGATTTCGCTCCTGATGTGCGTGTGTTCTTAAGAGCGGAATCAAGAGGCCTATATATAGGTCCTCTTAAGCGAAATCAGATATGAGTCCCTTGTATTCCATACCGAAGTGCTGCCGGTGTGAAGATCGATTGTACACAACGTTTATTCAATACAATCAGTGTTTTAAGGTGAAGATAAAGCTGTTTCTACCTTTGTTTCTTAGTTTCCGCCTCTGAAACGAAGTTAAACTCCTCTGAACGACTCGTTCGGGTCGGTACACGATCCTACAATTGGTATCAGAGCCAAGTACGAGGAGTTCTGTCGAATTCAGCTGAATATTATTGTTTTTCTGTCTTCTACACCATTCTTTCATCAGTTCAGAAAGATTTAATTGTCCCATTGTTCTTGTACCGAACTGCTGCTGGATTACGTCATGTTTATCAGATTTTGAGTGTTCTTTGTAGAGATCGAGTCGAAACTCTGTTCGGTTGTCGTCGTTATGTAATAAACGTTGTTTAATTACGTCTTCGCGCACGATTACGGTTTGATTTAACGGATTCCACACGTTAAATCGAATCCACCGCAGATCTAGTGATCGTTTACGATCCGATCCTGAACTCACAGTTTATTTTTTTGTTAAGTTGACGATATTTGCATGAAACTGGCAAATAT
>JARYGA010055538.1:0-106191 GCA_030545235.1 Helianthus tuberosus | reverse complement strand
AAATTCAAAGTCACGTAACCTCAGTGAATCTTGGCACCATTCAACAGATTGTCAAGTTAGCTCATCGCCTCACCGATCAGGCAGTCGAACAGAACAGGCTGCCTAAACGTATCAGCACTACTACTACCGCTACCACTCCAGTTACTCCTGCTACTCCCAGTGACAACAAGCGGAAATGGGAAGGGGATTCCAGCAGGGGTTCAGCTACTGTACAATCTCAAGCACAGCAGCAGCGCAAGACTAGTGATTACCAGAGTCCGAGTCAGCAATCGTCTGGTGGTCAGGGGCAGAGTGGATATCGGGGAATTCATCCACTTTGTAACAGGTGCAACAAACACCACAGTGGTCAGTGTCGTAAAGGCCGCTGTCAGAGATGTCTAAGGGTAGGTCATGAGGCTAAAGATTGCAGGAGCTCAAGGCCTGCGAATCAGAACCAGCAACAACAACCACCCGTTCCACGAAACCAGCCACAGCAACAACAGCAAGGAAATAAGGCATGCTTTCAGTGTGGGGCTGAAGGTCACTTCAAGCGGAACTGTCCCCAGTTAAATCAGAATCAGAACAACAACAACAATAATCAGGGCAGTGGGAACAGCAATGGGGGAAACAACAACAAAAATAGTGCTAAGGGTCGTGTATTTGTGATTGGTCAGAGTGACGCAAGGAACGATCCTCATGTGGTTATGGGTAAGTTTCTTCTCGACGACTTTTATGTTACTGTATTATTTGATTCGGGTGCGGATACCAGTTATATGTCTCTGAAAGTTAGTCAAATGCTTAAACGCACACCAACACTTTTGAACACCAAACATGTCGTAGAGCTAGCTAACGGTAAAAGTCTAGAAGCCACACACATAGTTCAAGGTTGTAATCTTATCCTCGCTGGTCAGACTTTCTCTATAGATCTCATTCCTATAACTCTGAGTAGTTTTGATATCGTCATTGGTATGGATTGGTTATCCCAACAGCAAGCAGAGATCCTATGCAAGGAGAAGATCATTCGTATTCCTCGTTCTGGCAAAGAACCTCTCGAAGTTCAAGGCGACAAGAGTGGTGTCGTGAGTGGCATCATCTCCTTCTTGAAGGCACAGAAGTGTTTGCGAAAGGGCCACACAGCTATTTTAGCACTCGTTACAGATACATCGACGAAAGAGAAGAAGTTAGAGGATATCCCTGTTGTACGCGACTTTCCTCAAGTGTTTCCTGAAGAGTTACCTAGGCTACCGCCCCATCGCCAGGTCGAATTTCAGATCGAGCTAGCTCCAGGAGCAGCACCTATAGCTCGAGCGCCTTATCGCTTAGCTCCAACTGAACTGGAAGAAATGTCTAAGCAATTGCAAGAACTCTTGGAAAAGGGTTCCATACGTCCTAGCTCTTCGCCCTGGGGAGCCCCAGTATTATTTGTGAAGAAGAAAGACGGTACCTTTCGTATGTACATAGATTACCGCGAACTAAACAAGGTGACCGTGAAGAATCGCTATCCACTTCCACGCATCGACGACTTATTCGACCAGTTGCAAGGGTCGAGCTATTACTCGAAGATTGACCTGAGGTCAGACTATCATCAATTGAGAGTCCGGGATGAGGACGTCTCCAAAACAGCATTCAGAACTCGCTACGGCCATTACGAGTTTTTGGTCATGCCATTCGGGCTAACGAACGCGCCTGCGGTTTTCATGGATCTTATGAACAGGGTGTGCAAACCTTATCTTGACAAGTTTGTTATTGTTTTCATCGACGACATCCTAATTTATTCGAAGAATCGGGAGGAACATGAGCAGCATTTACGACTTATTCTGGAACTCCTTCGAACGGAACAGCTGTACGCTAAGTTTTCAAAATGTGACTTCTGGCTTCGTGAAGTCCAATTCCTAGGCCACGTGGTAAACAAGGATGGGATTCATGTTGATCCATCCAAGGTAGATTCGATCAAGAACTGGCCTGCACCTAGTACACCAACTGAAATACGCCAATTCTTGGGTTTGGCAGGTTATTACAGACGGTTCATCAAAGACTTCTCAAAGATTGCACAGCCGCTTACATTACTGACACAGAAAGGTGTTGCTTACCGTTGGAGTGATACACAGGAAACAGCGTTTCAGCACTTAAAGGATAGACTTTGTAGCGCACCTATTCTCTCATTGCCTGAAGGCACGGACGATTTTGTAGTCTACTGCGACGCATCTATCCAAGGTCTTGGATGTGTGTTGATGCAGCGGGATAAAGTCATTGCTTATGCTTCACGCCAACTTAAGATTCACGAACGGAATTACACTACACACGATTTAGAGCTGGGAGCTGTTGTTTTTGCGCTCAAGATATGGCGACACTACCTGTACGGCACCAAGTGCACCATCTACACCGATCACAGGAGTCTTGAGCATATCTTCAAGCAGAAAGAATTGAACATGCGACAACGTCGATGGGTCGAGTTACTGAACGATTACGAATGTGCTATAAAGTACCATCCGGGCAAGGCCAATGTGGTGGCCGACGCCCTCAGTCGAAAGGATACTACACCTAGGCGTGTACGAGCGTTGCAACTCACTATTCAGTCCAGTCTTCCTTCACAGATACGAGATGCTCAGGTAGAAGCATTGAAACCAGAAAACGTCAGGTCTGAAGCCCTACGCGGCTCAAGACAACGGTTAGAACAAAAGGCAGACGGCGCCTACTATGTAACAGGACGCATCTGGGTCCCACTCTATGGTAATTTACGCGAGCTTGTAATGGATGAAGCTCATAAGTCTCGCTACTCAGTACATCCTGGTTCGGATAAGATGTACCACGACCTCAGAACTACATATTGGTGGCCTAGCATGAAGGCCCACATAGCAACTTACGTTAGCAAGTGTTTGACTTGTGCGAGAGTCAAAGCGGAATATCAGAAACCATCAGGCCCACTCCAACAACCTGAGATACCACAATGGAAATGGGAACAAATTTCCATGGATTTTGTTACTGGCCTACCTAGATCTCAGCGCGGAAATGATACTATTTGGGTGATCGTGGATCGACTCACAAAGTCTGCTCACTTCTTGGCTATCAAGGAAACGGATAAGTTCTCCACTCTAGCAGACGTATACCTTAAAGAAGTTGTCTCGAGGCACGGGGTGCCCACCTCTATTATCTCTGATCGTGACGCACGTTTTACTTCAGAACTGTGGCAAGCAATGCACAAATCTTTTGGCTCTCGATTAGACATGAGCACAGCTTATCATCCTCAGACAGATGGGCAGTCTGAACGCACTATTCAAACTCTAGAAGACATGCTTCGGGCGTGCGTAATTGACTTTGGCAAGGGCTGGGAAAAGCATCTGCCACTTGTGGAATTTTCGTACAACAACAGTTACCACACCAGCATTAAAGCTGCTCCATTTGAGGCATTGTACGGGCGTAAATGCCGATCACCTCTTTGTTGGGCAGAGGTGGGGGACAGTCAGATCACAGGTCCAGAAATGGTAGTTGATACTACTGAAAAGATTGCTCAAATACGACAACGCATGGCGGCAGCTCGTGACCGTCAGAAAGCATATGCCGATAAAGACAGGAAACTACTCGAGTTCCAGGTTGGGGATCGAGCGCTACTCAAAGTGTCACCCTGGAAGGGTGTTGTTCGTTTTGGCAAAAGGGGCAAACTCAATCCACGATATGTTGGACCATTTGAAGTCATTGAGAAAATAGGCAAAGTGGCCTACAGACTGAACTTACCAGCTGAACTCAGTGCAGTTCACAACGTTTTCCACGTGTCGAATCTGAAGAAGTGTCTGTCAGATGAGACCCACATAGTTCCTCTGAAGGAGCTCACTATCGACGAACGGTTGCATTTCGTCGAAGAACCAGTTGAAATCACGGACCGGGATGTTAAGGTCCTCAAGAACACCAGAATACCTCTTGTTCGAGTTCGTTGGAACTCCCGTCGTGGCCCAGAGTTCACCTGGGAACGCGAAGACCAAATGGAACTCAAATATCCCCAGTTGTTCGAAAACAATGCAACTACTACTGAGGCTGAAGCTACTACAGAAGTTCGGGATGAAATCCCAAATCAACGGGGGGATGATGTGACACCCCAGGAAAACCAGTAAACGATAACTTACCCAGCTTCCTCAGTAACCGCATGCTAAATTTCGGGACGAAATTTCTTTCAAGTTGGGGATAATGTGACAACTCGAGTTTTCAAGATTTCCATCTTCGCATTTAGTGCACGTTAATTTTTTTTTATGTTGTTGTTAATACGACTTGTTTGTTTCACAACGCTGACATTTGTAAAACGTTAAATAGTATTGCGGTTGGTATTTGATATTTGGGGTGCATATTATATTTGAGTATATATGATAGTGTAATCTGTGCTAATTGGGATCGCATAGTTTATTATGGATGCTTGGCCTAACATCCCTGCTAATATGAAAACACCACCCCCTTATGAAATCACCCACTCATGAAAACACTTTGAGTGTTTTCGTCTAACATGGGCCCAAACGAAAACAGAGAGTGGGGTATATTAGATATTTATTTTATCACAAACTTCTCAGAGAAGTTTCACACTTATCAAACCTTATCTTATCACATTGTTTTTCTCTCTCTACCTCTGAAAACCCAACTTGAAAGAATTCCTCATTTGAAGCCAAAACCTCTGTTTAATTCTTGGTTAGTGATTTCGTGATTCATTGTTTTAATTACATATCGTATGATTATTGGATGTTTAATCATGATGTATGTATATATTTATATATGTGATTATGTGATTGATCATTGTGTGCTTGTTAGATAATTATTATCCATGAACTGTGTGTATATTTGAAGTTTTGATCAACAGTGGGTGTATGTTAATGAATGATAAACACTATGATGTTGTTGGATGTTAATTATGAGAATACAGATGAGTAGATATCTAATCAAATGTTTTAGCTTTTGTTTGATTGATTGTTTGTACAAAAGGGTTGAATCTGATAAGAAATGGGATTAGAGTTTCTGGGTTTTTAATATGTTACAGTGAGTGTTGGTGAAGATGATGAAGCTAACGAAAACACCCCCATATCTTGAAACTGGACGAAATCACCTTGTGATTTCGGCCCAAACAGTTCCGGCCCAAAGGGTGTTTTCGGCCCTGATAAGTTTTGTTAACACTTAATGGATTTCGGCCCACTAGTGATTTCGTCACATATGTGTTTTCGGCATAGAGTGATTTCGCCATTATAGGGATTTCGGTCAAAGGGGGGATTTCGATTCATTATGTGTTTTCGTCAAAACAGTTTACGGCCCAAGTGTGTTAGGCCCAAAAGAGATTTCGTCCATGTAAGTGTTTTCGGCCAAAAGGGTTTTCGGCCAATTATCTGTAACTTGTTATTATAAAAGATATTATTCTGTAACTAGGTTAACCTACTAACTATGTTAAGTATTAACTCAGTTATGTCAGCAAACTCGGTTAGATTATTTAACTCTGTTAAATGTGTAAGTTGATAACTTCATTGTTTGAGTAACTCTGTTAGTTGACAAATTATGATAAGTTGTTAACTGGGTTAACTGACTTACTCTGTTTATATATTATTCCAATTAAGTGGATTAATTCTTTTATTCCATGAAATCTGTTAACTTTATTTACTTAGTTAATTTGCTAGATGCCAACTCTGTTAAATGTATGGATGCAATTAACTGCTTATGTTGCTTGATATGAACTGTCAAACACTCCATGATATTACTGTGACACTAGTTCCATGTGAAATATTACGAAAGTGAACTGATTGAATATACGTGCACTATAGGACTCAACTGATTAATTGAGCACTTAACTTAGCATACCGAGCAAACAAGGTGAGTTCACACTTCTACCAAGGCATGGGATTCCCGGGGTTGGGAATGGGTTGATTGATTATTTATGCTTAAGAGTTATCGGAATTACATACCATAGGCCTCGGGAGAGGAAGGTCAATGGTAGATGCTACTAGACTAGTGATACATATACTTCTCTTCGCACACATGCCGGGATCGGCCGCGATACTAGAACAATCTTCGCAAACATGCCTGGAGGGCCGCGATACAAATATAACTAGTCTAGAAAACATGGGAGACCCCCACTAAACTTCGCAAACATGCCTAGAGGGCCGCGATGCTATTACATACGATACATGATTACTAAACGAACATACGATTCACGATACGAACATTATAACTACGTAACCAACTGTGAACTCGCTCAACTAGTTGTTGACTCTCTGTTACATGCCTTGCAGGACCTTAGGTACTTTTGGAGCTTGCACGGGAGGCACGGTCGTTGTGGACATGGATCGTGAATGTGTTGTTAAACATTATGACATTTTGTACTTAAACTTATGTTGGGTTTTACTTTAAATGCTTCCGCTACACACTTGTTTATATTTGGTTTTGGAAACACCTATCGTATTGATGAATGACTTTTACTATATACTTATGTTCAATATGATTGGTGGCTTGATCCTGGTCATGTCACGCCTCCAAGCGGTGGTACTCCGCGTGTGGATTTTGGGGGTGTGACATTTTACATCGTTCATCGGTTATAAAGTACAGTTGTCACAGTCTCCCCTACTTCAGGAAATTTCGTCCCGAAATTTTAACTAGAGGAAGCTTGTGAAAACAAATGCGGATACTTTGTCTTCATCTGGTCCTCATGTTCCCAAGTAAACTCAGGACCACGTTTGGATTCCCAGCGAACTTTGACCAAATGAATCCGTTTGTTCTTCAACTGTTTGTATGTACGTTCCACTATCTCCACAGGTTTCTCGACAAAGTGCATCGTTTCATCGATTTGGATCTCGTCGAGAGGAATGTGAAGATCAGCGTCAATTAAACACTTTCGCAAATTGGACACGTGAAAAGTCGGGTGAACATTTCCAAGCTCTGGAGGTAGCTCTAGTCGATAGGCAACCTTTCCAATTCTTTCAACAATCTTAAATGGTCCAACATATCGTGGTGTAAGTTTCCCTTTCCTTCCAAATCTCACGACTCCCTTCCAAGGTGAAACCTTGAGTAGGACACGATCTCCGACTTGAAATTCTAAGGGTTGCGTCGTAAATTCGCATATCTCTTTTGACGTAATCTAGCTGTCACAAGATTATTGTGGATTTTCTTGATCTTGTCTGTTGTTTCCAGAATGAGTTCAGGTCCAGTAAGTTGAGCTTCACCGGTCTCGTTCCAACAGACAGGTGAACGACATTTTCAACCGTAGAGAGCTTCGAATGGTGCCATTTTAATACTAGTATGATAGCTATTATTGTAAGAGAACTCGATCAGTGGCAGATTAGAATCCCAACTACCACCAAAGTCTATTACACATGCTCTAAGCATATCCTCCAAAGTTTGAATCGTTCTCTCAGATTGGCCATCTGTTTGGGGATGATAAGCAGTGCTTAGATTTAATTGGGTTCCCAAAGCAGATTGCATGGCCTTCCAAAAATGAGATGAAAATCGTGCATCACGATCGGAAATGATGTCCAAAGGAACACCATGTCGTGACACTATCTCATCAACATAAATCTTTGCAAGTTTATCAGCAGAATAATCCTCGCGAATCGCAATGAAATGAGCTGATTTCGTTAATCGATCGACCACAACCCAAATAGCATCGTGACCTTTAGATGTACGCGATAATTTAGTGATGAGATCCATCGTAATGTTCTCCCACTTCCAAACCGGTATTTCTGGCTGTACAAGCAAACCAGAAGGTCGTTGATGTTCGGCCTTGACTTTGAGACAAGTTAGGCATTTTGATACATACAAGGCAACATCCTTCTTCATACCAGGCCACCAGCACGAAGTACGAAGATCCTTGTACATTTTATCAGCACCAGGATGGATAGAATATCGAGACTTATGAGATTCGTCCATTACCAAGGTGCGAAGATCGTCCTGATTAGGAATCCACAAACGATCCATGAAATAGAGCAACCCATCATCTTTCGCTTCGAGTTTAAGCTCAAGTTGATGTGGTAATTCATTACCTATCAAATTTTGTGAAACACAAAATTGCTGAGCTTGAAGAACACGAGTTTGAAGATCAGATAGCGTTTGAACAGAATGAAGCTTGACTCGTTCTTTTCGACTAAGCGCATCGGCTACGACATTCGCCTTACCAGGATGGTAGCGAATCTCGCAATCGTAATCGCTCAAGAGTTCAACCCAACGTCGTTGCCTCATATTCAGCTCTTTCTGATTAAGAATATGTTGGAGACTTTTGTGGTCTGTGAAAACCACACACTTCGTTCCATAGAGGTAGTGTCTCCAGATTTTAAGCGCAAAAACCACAGCTCCTAACTCAAGATCATGGGTCGTGTAGTTCTTCTCGTGAATTTTCAGCTGTCTAGATGCATATGCAATAACTTTACCTCGTTGCATGAGGACGCAACCTAGGCCTAAGTTGGATGCATTGCAGAAGACAACGAAATCATCGCTTCCCTCGGGCAGAGATAGAACAGGAGCATTACATAACTTTTGCTTCAGCGTTTGAAACGCTACTTCTTGCTTGGGTCCCCACTCAAAAGGCTTTTTCTTCTGAGTCAAAGCAGTGAGTGGAACCGCAATCTTCGAGAAATTTGAAATGAATCGCCGATAGTAACCAGCAAGACCAAGGAAAGATCGAATCTCTGTAGGCGTCGTCGGTGTATTCCAGTCCTTAATTGCAACAATCTTGGATGGATCTATATGAATACCCTGCTCGTTGACAATATGACCCAAGAACTGAACTTCTTTAAGCCAGAATTCACATTTGGAAAATTTAGCAAAAAGTTGTTCCTTCTTCAGGAGTTCCAATGTCAAACGAAGGTGTTGCTCGTGCTCGGCTCGAGACTTTGAATAGATCAAGATGTCATCAATAAAAACAATGACGAACTGATCCAAATAAGGCTTACAGACCCTATTCATTAAGTCCATGAAAACAGCAGGAGCATTTGTCAAACCGAAAGGCATGACATTGAACTCGTAATGCCCATATCTTGTGCGAAAAGCAGTTTTGGGAATATCTTCTTCGAGAACACGAAGTTAATGATACCCAGAACGCAGATCGATCTTGGAAAAGCATGAAGCACCCTGCAACTAATCGAATAGGTCATCAATTCGAGGTAGGGGATATCGATTCTTGATGGTGAGCTTATTAAGCTCACGATAATCGATACACATTCGAAAAGATCCAACTTTCTTTTTCACGAAGAGGACAGGAGCTCCCCAAGGTGAAAAGATTGGTCGAATGAATCCTTTATCAGATAACTCTTGGAGCTGCTTCGATAATTCTTGCATCTCAGATGGTGCAAGTCGATAAGGCGCTTTTGCAATCGGGTTGGCGTTGGGTACAAGGTCAATATGAAACTCGACTTGACGAACTGGAGGCAAACCAGGCAGTTCATCAGGAAACACCTCTGGATAATCCCGAACAATCGGAATATCCTGAATACTCTTGCTCTTGTCTTTCTCCTCGGTGACATGTGCCAGAAAAGCAACATATCCTTTCTTTAAAAACTTTTGGGCTTTCGTACACGACATCAGCTTCAAACCACCAGATGGTTTCTCGCCGCGAATCTCCAGAACATCGCCAGAAGACAAAGGAATACGAACAATCTTGTCAAAACAAACCACCTCATCATGGTGTTTGGTTAACCAATCCATTCCAATGATAATATCGAAACTCCCAAGTTGCATCGGTATGAGGTTAATAGGAAAAAGATGGTTATCAAGGTTCAACTGACAACCATGAATAACAGAATCGAGAACAACAGGTTTACCAGTGGTAATCTCAACAGATAAGGGTTTCCTCAGTTTAGTTCTAGGTATCGCAAGCAAAGGCTCGAATGATAATGAAACAAAACTTCTATCGGCACCAGAATCAAAAAGAATAGATGCAGGTCGATTGTTAACAAGAAACGTACCGTTGACAACCTCGTTGTCGGCTCTCGCTTTGTTTGCATTCAAGTTGTACGCTCGTCCACGAGGGGGATTCACATTGACGTTGACGTTTGCATTCGGGTTTGCGTTAGCATTTGCGTTTGCATTCATCAGTCTTGGACAGTTGTTGCGGAAGTGACCATACTCTCCGCAATTATAACATGATCCCGGTGGGAATCTCACAGCATTTCCCTGACCCGGAGCTGGAACCTGGGCAACCTGATTCTGTCCAAAACGACAAACGTTTGCCAAATGCCCAAGTTTACCACACGTCGCACATTGTCTGCAAGCTTGTTGTGCAGCGTGATGACCGTTGCAACGTGCACAATGAGGTGCGGTACCAGCATACGCTTTCTTTGCAGGTGGCTGAGCTGGTTGGTTCTGCGGGTTCTGAGCAGCCTGTGCTGTAACAGCAAAATTTTGAGCACCCTTTCGCTTCCTCGAATTCTTCGATGCTTCACCTTCCTTCCCCTTACCCTTATTCTTGTTCTTCTCAGAATCAGTCGCCTTCTTGTTATCACCCTTGCGGGTGAGTTTACCCTTCCTGACTTGTGTCTCAGTGAGGGTAGCAGACAACTCGATAGCTTGGCGAAGGGTAGGAGGATTAACACCGGTCACAATCTCTAGAATAGAATCAGGTAGGCCATCGATATATCTCTCGATTGCTTTATCCGGAGGGGTAACCATGGTGGGACACAATAGACTGAGTTCTTCAAAACGATCCGTGTAAGCACGGTGTTCAGCCCCATCTTGCTTTAAGTTGTCAAACTCTCTTTCCAAAACCCGAATCTCGTGACGGGGGCAAAACTCCTTCATCATGAGAGCCCGAAGCTCTTCCCATGTTTGTGCCATCGCCACTTCGACACCCCTGTCGCGCTTAATACCATTCCACCAGGTAAGCGCTCGCTTCTCAAACACGCTCGAAGCAAATTCCACCTTACGCGCGTTCTGACACTGCACATGTATGAATGTGCTCTCGATACTCTCAAACCATTGTAGGAGCGCAGTTGCTCCTTGCGATCCCGAAAACTTAAGCGGCTTTACGGCATTGAAATCCTTGAATTTACACGGTGCGTTATTATTGTTGTTATTGTTGTTGAATATCTCGTGGACTTGGGTTACAACACCGGGAAGCACAGCAGCCACTTGCTGAGAAACCAGGGCTGCAATTTCTTCAATAGTAAAAGTTCGAGGATCACGTCGAGGAGGCATTGTCTAACAAGGAAACAAGAGAATCGAGTGAGGTTGAGATTTAGGAAAAATAAAAGAGGTATCGACAAAACACAGGGAAGGCGATCATTTGTTTGTTACCTCGAACAAACAAACGACACGCAGTGACTAATCAAAGTAAATAGATCAAAAATAATGTATCGCGAAGACATGCTCGCCTATAAGTGAACACTCATCCCAAGAATTCCCAGGTAAGCACAACTGGTCTCGCATCTGATGAGATATATACGAAGTGCTTGCCTAGACAGAAAACCCAGAATACAGGCATTCACCCTTCCAGTTTGCACGTGTTCACATTATTTAAAACCCAA
This sequence comes from Helianthus tuberosus, assembly GCA_030545235.1. Taxonomy (NCBI): domain Eukaryota; kingdom Viridiplantae; phylum Streptophyta; class Magnoliopsida; order Asterales; family Asteraceae; genus Helianthus; species Helianthus tuberosus. Next base: position 94,744 of record JARYGA010055538.1, on the reverse strand, counting down.
AACTTTGACGAGATTTTTGAAAACTTAGAGGGTTCAAAACCTTATAAAAGAGGGTTCAAAACCTTGTAATAAATTATTCAAAAACAGAAGATTGTTTTTTTTTAAATCATTTCGGAAAATTTGGTTTTTGTTTTGATAATCACCTAAGGATAGGTGATATGCATGTTTTAAGATCTAAACACAAGATAACTTATGTTGGGTCCTAGAAGTTATAGTCTAGGTCAAAGAATTACTAATAACCTAATTCCCTATAACCATTGGCTCTGATACCAACTCTTCTGTCACACCCCGACAGCGTAAAACAACAAAGCGCGGCGGAAACATCGGGGCGTGTTGCAACAGAATTATCGTTTCATAACCATGGATACAAAAGTGTTTCGTTTTATTGATAATATTAAACATTAACATTGTCTTAACATATAACAAACAAGTTTTATATAGACTATCATAGTTTTATGTCACTAAGGCTTCGTCCAGATCCTACGTGACTCATGCATCCTAGAAATCATCATCAAGCATCAATTCCTGAAACATATGTGAAAACAAAGTCAGCAAAGAAATGCTGGCGAGTACATAGGTTTTATAGGAGTCTCGAAATCATGGCTCGTTTAGATGTTGCAATACTTTATTAAAAACCTTGTTTTGAAAGGAGTATAATATTGCAACTTAATTAACCAACTCAAATCAAGCGGTTTATAGTTTATAAAACCTCGTAGCCATGATTCTTAACCCAAAAACCTTTGTTTTAGTAAAGCACATTGTAAAACATCTCGTAAAGCTTGTTAATAAAACTCGTTTGTTACTTCGAAAACATCGTTGTGTGACATCGTTTTGCTATCGTTTACCCAGGTGTACTAAATAACGCCACGGTATGTAATATGTTGAAAACATTTATATATAAGAAGTACCAGCGGCGTATCTACCATGCTTTCACCATATCACACCCGTCCCGTTATCCAAACACTTAACCAAAGACCAATCGTTTACCCAAATCGTTTAACATCGTTTACTAATCGTTTATAAATCATTTACTTGTTCAAATCGTCCCAATTCGTTTACTTGTTTAAATCGTCCCAATTCGTTTATTTTTTTAAATCGTCCTTGTTTTAATTGTGAGAACTCATATATGGTCGTCTCGCTAATAACATTCAAACCTTCATGACTCATTCATCGTTCCACTCGCTCTCGCATTAACAAACCACCAAAGGGTAAGATAAAACAATTATCAGATTCAGTCGTTACCCACAACCCCCACACATAACCACGGGTGTTGTAAAATAACGGGATTTGTCAGATCCTATGGTACCATAACCTAATACTGGTCGGCTTGATCATTGCTAATGAATGTCATTTGTTATGTAACCCAACCAACAAGTTCGTTCACATTATTGAAATCGTTATTAGTTTTGCATAAACCATTGAAAATCGTTTGTGAAACCATCGTTATAACATCGAAAATCGTTTGTGAAACCATCGTTATAGCCTTGAAAACATTTAGCACATATGAATCACCCCAAAACAATTGAAAACAGTAAAATAGGGGAACTATGTACTCACAGTAGTGCAAGGTATCGTCAATCAATAGAACTTCAACAAACTCGAGCAAACCAGTGAAATCAAACAACACCTAGTAATCAAACCGCTAGTCAAACAACAGATTTCCTAAATCGGAAGATCGGACAGAATGAGGTCTTGTAAACCAAATGAGTGTTGGAACTCAAGTGATATGGTTTAACAAAGCCTACATCCTAAATCGGAATTTAACCTAAGTGTTTTCGACCCATCGTGACCCATTAAGGTAGCTTATGCCACTTTAACGCGTCGTGCGCGCAAAGCGCGTTCGGAACGCCTAACTAGTCCTACGATAAGTAAAATATGCCTTAACATGTCTAATATTTTTGTCAAATCAGTTTAGATGTCAAATGTTATGTTACATATGTTTAATTACCAATTATACATGAAAAGGGTATTCTGGTAATTTACCTAAGGCATATAAACTACCTATCATACAACTCGGAAGGTTATTCCCTATATACTATGGTCACCTAATATATTTGGTCGGATCCTAATGATCGACCAAATGGGTCGGGTTCGAAGGTATAAGCGATTTATCAGATCGCTTACCCTACGACCCTAGACAACGTGGTAATCAGTATGCATAGTCCCAAGGGACTATAACCATCATGATTACAATCACGTTGTGAAGTTCAAACGAACTTCGCATTGACCATAAGCTGGTCAACGCTGACTTTCGGACTCGAAAAGCAATAAAAGAACGAAAGAATACTTACGAAGGGTCCCCGAATGCTAATCTAGATCCAAATAACTCAGGTATGAAACAATGGTTTCAACTTAGAGTCTTTTAGATCAGATTCTTGTGAGTTTAGAAGTGAAGTGGGTTGGGTATTTATAGTATTCGGAGAACCGTTAAGATCGTTTCTTGGAAAAGGGGGCATGATCAAGGCCGTACACTTGTCGTAAAGTTGTGGTAACTCATTTGGCACTCACCATAGGGTTTTGACAAGTGTCCTTGGCCTTTGGAGGGTGTTAAGGGCTGAACAAATGAGTTTATGCATTTTTTTTTCTATTTTTTTTCTATTTTTTTAATTATTTTTGCAGTTTTGCAGTTTTGGTTCCTGTGCGCGTATCGTCGTGTTTTGGCACTTCTAACACCCGTCAAGCCCATTTTTAAGCTTCACAAGGATTTTAAAGTATAGGGAACATGAAACATGCTCAAAAATATCTCGGATGTCGGTTCGTTTGGTCGTACGATCGCGATGTTCGCTTAATTACGACGGTATGCGCATAAGCGCGAAAAACGATCCAAATGACGCGACGAATGGATTTTTCTTATGCCAAACACTAAAATAAAATATTTTAGTGCTTACATAAATTTTTGGATGTCCGGATGTATTCAGAACGTAAGATATGCGCGAAAATGCAAACTTGTGCACTTTTTGACACTTTTAGTCCCTGAATGAGCATAAAGTTTATTTTATCATACCGTACCCCTCAAAGCATATTTCTAAGCTATGTAAAGGATATTTAGGGTATGTTTAACTTATGATCAACTTCTGGAATGTCACCATTGTCATAGCTCGACCATTAGAGTCGTCTGTTGCTCCACCTGCTACTGTGATCGAGCCTGTTGCTGAGGTCCCTCCACCTGTTTTGTCAGAATCACCTTTACCTGTCATTAAGTCGCGCGCATCTACTACGCCTCTATTAGTGTATTATCGCCGCGGGAAGAGAGTTAGGCTAGCTGGAGAGGTTGCTTCTACGTCACAAGTTGAGACTGCATCTGCTTCTAAGAAGCAGAAAGGAGTTTGGGTGGATCGATGTTGCCATTGTGACCGACAGTTCGCTGCCATGCGTGAAGAACTAGAAACGACTAAGGGTAAACTGAAGGACCTCGAGGGGTAAATGGATCGGTACGATGAGTTGAAGGAATTAGATGACAGTGCGATGGATCAGATGCATTGGAGGATAGTGGATTTGGAGGAGTTGGTTAGGAAGATGCTAGATTTCATAGGAATGAAGCGATAGACATTGTTTTTGTTTGTTTGAGGTTGTTTGTTTTTGGTTGTTGTATCTGGATACTCTTTTGGTTTTGGGGGCCTGCCTGCCAATTATATTTTTGTGATATTAGGTAGAAATTTTGTGAAAAACTTGTTATGGGTGTCGATGTAGACATGCCAATGATAGACATGATGTACTGAAAAACAAGTTGTTAATTTCTAAGATAATATCAGATGATTAACTTTTGGTTTAAAAAATTTTCTCATTAATATGTGGATATTATACATGCACAATGTTTGGTCCACTAATATTTAATGATTGAATTATTTTTATTTTGGTTATCGTCTCATGTGATTATTGTTGTTGTAAATAATAGAAACGACGAAAATGCCGCCAAAAGCGAGACATGACACTGGACTACCTGCAACCCCAGAGGAGTTGGCACGACTCATAACCCAACACGTTAATACTGCCTTGGAACAGCGTGATGCTAACCAAAATGATGGCCAGAAACGTGAATGTGGTACTCCCGGGCAGGATCTTGGTGGGACACAGATTGGAAACCCTTCAGGTAAAAATAATGATCGGAAAGTTTTGGTTGTTCATCTGTTATGATCTCATTGGAACGTATTCCTGATTTCTATTAACCATATGAACAGTGCACCGGAGCGTACATAAAACAATCCAGGGTTGTAGCCCAAGATCATTTACTGGTGTCCTATGCAATGATGTGACATCGATATGCGTGATATCAGGTTGTCAGAATGACTCGGTTATCCGAGTGTTTCAGCGATCTGAACCTGGAATTGGAAATACAAAGAAGCGCAAACCCGAGAGCTCCAAGAAGACTCCCGAAGTTGAGAGTAGAAAGAAACACAAATTGGAGAAAACAAGTGTAGCTAACCCTAAAGAGTCAGAAAAGGGTAAGGACGGCGATGGACATGAGAAGTGCGCCATATGTAGCCGAACCGGACATGTGACTTCCCAGTGTTACGCTAAGAGTACATTGGATGGAGCTATGCTTGAAGGATGCTTTACATGCGGTGGACAAGGACACTACAAAAGGGAATGCCCGAAATCGAAAGGACAGAACATTAAGAGCAATTCTGTTGGGACTAGTATCGGAAAGGCAAGTGAGAGTCCTGCTACTATTACCGGTATGTTTCGAATCAAAAGCCAATCTATGTTCATACTTATAATACTAAAGCTGACTTGAGTTTTGTTCGAAAAACTATGAACCATTGTTATGTTCACCTACAAGTAAGCTAAGTATAAAGTGTCCGATAGAACTAATAGTTGGTAAATTGATAGAAACTAGCGAGGTTATTCGTGGTTATAGTATTTAGTTAGGCGATTGTAGCTCTAGAGATTGGTTTATTATTAGTGAAGCTGAGAAGCTCTGATGAAGATGCAAGAATGAATTCACTTTCTGAGGATGAAGTGGGGACTATCGCTTGAAGAGGCTAGTTGGAATATCTCATCATGATGATTGTAGGAAGGCGGAAGCTGTTCGCGGGAATCGATTGAGTCGAGTGTTGAGTGTTAATAGTCGAGAGTGGTCAGTGTTGTGAGGATGCTGAGTTGTTGCGAAAGGACTATCCTGCGTTTGCAGTAATTGTAAGGGATGTGGAAACCGAATGTAAGAACGTCGGAGAGATTTCTATCAATCGCCACTATCCGAAAGTCTTCCTAAAAAGACTTACCTGGATCTTCCCTGCGAGATGGATTAAAATTCAAATCGATTTGGCTCACGGTGCTGCGCCCGATTGCACAATCTTCTTATAGATTAAGCATCGCTTGAAATTTAAGATGCGTCTGCTTTGATGGAATAAAGAAGAATGGATTCTTCAGGTTATGTGAGGACTTCAGAAAGCCGAGCAAGTTGACTATCAAGAATCGGTACCTTATTACCGAGGATTTGACAATTTGTTCAATCAGGCTACCGGGACCCAGCCGCTATACGAGGGATCGATCTACGACTAGGATATTATCAGTTGAAGGTTGCTATGAAGAAATTTCGAGGACTGCTTTTCAAACGTGATATGGCCATTACGAGATATTAGTCATGCCTTTTTTATTTAATTAATGTGCCATTTAAATTCATAAATCTCATGAATAGGGTATGGAAACCCTAATCAGGTAAGTTCGTGATAACAGTCATCGACGACATGTTTGTCTATACACGAACCAAAGAGAATTATAAGTAACGTTTGAAGTTAACTATGGAATTGGAAAGGGGTGGTGAAAGTATGCTCATAGATCAGTTTTGTAACACCCTTGCTATTATTTTAGGGTTTTCGTATTATTTACGTAAATAAACATGTAATTATAATTACATATACATTGAAAAAAATACGGTTAAATTAAAACATTTTTGGATTTGAAACAATACAATACAATATGTATAAATTCGTCGTTTTTAAATGACGACGAAACCATGTGTGGAAGCTTGTATCTTGATCGTGTTCGGTTCTTCAATGAGCTTGATCTTCATCCGGGACATCTTCACATTCACCTATGATCAAAACCAACTTAAAAGTTAGTTTCGATATCTTAAATATTAGTATAATCAAGTTCTAGTATCGAACAATCAAAAACAAAATAAAGTTTTGGAATTTAGTCTGTCGCGCCACGCGACAGACTCCTCTTGATCTTTCGCGTGACGCGAGATCCCTCGCGTGTCGCGCCAGGATTACTTACCTCGCATCAAAATTACGCTTTTCTTTTCGTACTTGCTCCGTTTGACCCGCTTCATTCCCAAGTCTCCATCTAGCTTGTCAAGAGTCAAACTATCATCATAATTCGTAAGACGGTTAGATTAGTCATAATCATTTACGACTATTCCATCCTACGAGTTTTATGTCGAATTTATCATTCGACCATATCAAAATTATCATTTGATCTAATCATTGGTCGGTTTGACTTTTTAAAGTCAATTGACTTATCAACATATTCAAATGCACATTTGGTTCAATGAACTCACTTAAGCATATTTCATCTGAACTCTTAACGAAATCAAATTTTACATACTAACTAGTAGGCAGCGATTTCATTTAGGCATTTCATATCACTGAAAATGGGCTGTTTCTGGTGACTTGTTTAACCTGTTTACAAGTCTTTAAAAATTATGATTTTTTTATGTGGCGTATCTCTCGGAGGGTTAGACCTTGTGTTAAAATTTCAAGATCTAACTCTTTACCAAAAATTCGTAAAAATTCATTTACTAAGCTTACGGAAAAATTCATTTAAAATTCCTCATTTATCCGATTGACGAAATTCCAATTGGCGATTCTTTTAATCACTTAAAAATTTCTACAGTAAGAATTTGAGATCATAACTCATTTCCTAATTTGAGTTATGACATTTGTAATGGGCTGCAAATTCTGCCAGAAAACGCAGCTTGAACCTTTGATACGGAAAAATTCATAAAACGCTCAATTTTCGTCGAAAAAATGCGATTCCAGTGGGGTTTTAAAGATATTTCCTGGAATTACATTTTATACTCAAGAAACAAATGTTTTTGTCACGTTTTATCCAGGTTACAGCCAATACAATTCGGCTGTAAATTCTGATCAGAAGCTGTTTGAATTCAGCTTTCAATTTGAACATGTTTATGACATTTTAACACTTATTCTTAGCAATCAAAACCCCTAAAAGCATCACATACACGAATTTAGTCAAAACCCACTTAGCACATGCAAGAGTAATCATCAAATCCCTAGTCTTTAATACTAATTCATCAAGTTTTTCAACTAGGGTTTGTTTCTAAACATGAATTCATCCTAGTTTCACCCAAACATCAATCATTCAAGCTTGAATTTCGATTTTTCATAAGTTCATCAAAATCTCAACTTCATAAATATCAAAAATTTGACATACCTTACGATCCCCATGACTAGGTGATCGTTTCTATGTGTTCATGCATTTGATTCGAGCTAATCTTGGCCTTCAATTTGGCAGATTTGGGTGAGCTAGGGTTTGAGGGTAAGCTTAGTCGCCCCCTCCTGTGTTCTGTACGATCCACACACACAAGTGTGTGTCTGGAATTTATTTTTTTGTTTTAATCTAGAACTAGTTTGTTTTTAACACCTTTGGCCCCTCTATTATTATCAGGTTCTTACTTTAGGTGCTTTTAATCCACTCACATATCATTACGAGACTTTTAACTAACTAGGTTGATTATTCCTAGTTTACTTAGTTAGTTCCGGGAGTTATAACCCGTTTATTTATGTCCCGTTAACTCGGGTCCCTTTTTATAAACTTTGTCTTCTCAAGTCGTTTGCTCTCTTTTTATTTATTATTAAGCTTATTTATTTAATCCTATTAATCTCCGGGTAAACCTTTACCGCTAACGGTATTTTACCCGCTCTTTAGTATTAACGGGGTTTAATTACCCAAACCCATTTTCGGGGTGTTACAAGTCTACCCCCCTTAAAGAGGTTTCGTCCCCGAAACCTTTCTTACATAGTCTATTGAGTTTTATAACCAATACTCTTAAACCGAGTAACCCCCCCCCCCCTTTTTAAGCATTACTCATGCTTTAACCTTTGTTGGTGTTACCCGAAAAGTATGGTAATACCTTTTTTATTAATAACATCTGCGTATTTTTATGCGAAATAATGAAACTCAAAATAACAAAATTTCGTTATTTTCAATTAGTTTGGTTAACTTAGCGAAATCCATCGCTGTTAGACTATCAAATTCTTCATTAATCCGTTAATTTAATTCGCTTGGATATTTTAGTGAAATCTTTCACTTTTAACAACCATTCTTTCGTTTTCGAATTTATTCCTTCGGTTCAGTTATACGGAATTCATTGCGTACGAGCAAACCGCATTTCTTGAATTTCATCTAAATTATTTAAGATAATTCGATAAATGTTATTAACATAATTCTCATAAGCATATAGTCACATACCTTATAGCTTTCTCTTTTAATCGTGCCTTTGCTTGATTTGACTTTCCGACACTTCATTTGTGTTGTCTTATGATCGTTTAGTATAGGCGATCAATACTCTTCGTTAACAAAGCCTCATGGGCCATCATTTCCGTTTGTGCATGTTTACCTTTGTTTTATATACTTGACCGTGTCGTTCTTTGACCGTTTGGTTATATGAATTTATTAGGTATGCTTACTCCACGCTAACCTCGCCATGAATAGCGTATTACTCCAATTCTTACATTAGAACTTTGACCTTAATCAGTCTCACTAACTGGACTTATTAGTCCAGTTACCTTATACCCATTGCTCGGGCTACAATGTGATTATACTTCACATTACCTTTCTTGGTCGTGATCACGTCACGTCATGATTAGGTTTATATTAACCTTTCATCATCAAGAATCCTCTTTTCGAATGTATTGTTTTTACACCTATCGGTGTCTAGACCTAAATCCTTTAATATTAACCTTTTCCTAATTTCTCTCATAATACTTATATATTTGTTAAAACGTCATTTCTTACTAAAACTAAATTTTAGTTTAACGTTTTCTCTTCACCTTGTCTTATATCCTTTTATTACTTCTAGGAATTTTAAGTCCGATGATTTATTCCTTTCCAATATTATTTAATTCGTGGAATTAAAATTAGTTCCCACACTTAACTCAACTGACCCGTAGGTTCTTTTACTTAGCCTCGTAGGCTATTTCTTTAGATTTTTCACCTTTTTTATGGTGAGATGTTAGCAGTTTGTTTCTTTCTACTTATGACCCAAGGGTCTTCTTGGTCCCGTAGACCTTAACACTACGTTTAATCCCGTAGGTTATGATGATCCCGTAGATCATCTTTTATTCGTATTCATATTCAAATGTATATATACCTATATAGCTTCAAGGCATCCCTTGTTATGTTTGGAATCATTTGTTTTCGCTTTTTTGAACTTTAGTTGGTCTTGACCGTAGTCTAAGCCTTCATTCGTTTACTTTCGGACTAACCTTCCGACTTATGACTTCTGACGTTGCTTACGCGTCAGTTTGTTCTACGCTCACCGTTTTCCCCGGTTTATAATTATATTTCTTTTAAACCCATTACATAGGTTCACTAATATTTCACGCTTTTATTTATTCGATTCACGCTTACTTACATTAGCAAGCGTCATCAATTATTTAATTCTTTTGACTTGTTCGTATGAAATTTCATTGCTTATGAATGCCAATTTTCATTCTTTATTCAACCCGTTCAACTTTAAAATAGTTGAACGTAATTTATCAAAATTTCTATTTACAGCATCTTATCGTCTTTTAGTCATGACCCGAAAACCGAGTCTTTTGAGTTTCCATCCGCGTTCCCATTTCTCAGTCTACGCATGTGTTTAAATCCTTACCCATCAACCAGGTATTTTATCAAAGTCGTTATTATTGCAACCCTCCCGGTATGCATTAAGACTTCGCTTCACTTTTATATTACGACTTTGTCCTCAAGTTTGACGTTTTACAAAAACGGCCCGTTAAGAGACACATTTGCATTCTCCGGGTTCGAGTGTAAGTACACCCCCTCCCAATGCATATCTTAATCATTTTTACATGTTTACATTCTCCGGGTTCGAGTGTAAGTACACCCCTTCCCAATGCATATCTTAATCATTTTACATTACTCTTTGTCCCTTCACTCGGGCTCATTATCCTAATGTAATACGCTTCCGTCACCCGGCTGTGCGTTTACGTTTACTATCAAACATTTTATTTATTTGATTCCTTTGGGTACCATTTTAGTTAGTCCCATTCACCCCGCCCTTACTACATCGAACGTAAATGTGTCCCGTTAATTTATGTCCCGTTAACTCGGTCCCTTTTTATAAACTTTGTCTTATCAAGTCATTTGCTCTCTTTTTATTTATTATTAAGCTTATTTATTTAAATCCTATTAATCTCCGGGTAAACCTTTACCGCTAACAGTATTTTACCCGCTCTTTAGTATTAACGGGGTTTAATTACCCAAACCCGTTTTCGGGGTGTTACAAGTTTAAGATTGGGAAGCGTGTATCATTGACTTAGAAGGAAATTAAGATACTCACATGCCCTTGGTAGAGATATCTTACAACAATACTTAACACGCTAAGTATTTAGGTTACTCAATTTGAGGCCTTGCATGGATGAATAGTTTATCGTCACTACGTGGAGCTAACGTGTCAAAGGACAATTAACCAGACCTTAGTTTATCTAGGAAACCAGCGACAGGATTTGTCTAGATCGAGGGAAGGTTAAAGGTCGCCAATTGATCAACAGAAGAATTACATGGACAGTTGAAGATTTAGTTCTGTTAAAGAAGTTATATTGAGAGAGATGCTATAGGGTTTAGCAGAGGAAAGAAAAACTGATCCACATTGACTTGGTCCTTTCGAGAGCCCATCTTGAGTTGGATCAGTTGCATATGGGCTCAAGTTACCATCAGAAATGAGTGGTGTACATAATGTACTATTCGGATGCATTAGAAGAGGTGTATAATGGGTGATACACTAATTTTGCGCTTTGTAAAGATTATTTGGGAGATAAACGGAGGTTTATCGAAGCATCGAAGAAGCAGTGAGTATAGCCAGAAAAGTTATGTTACTAACCGGAAGGGCGATTTCAGCATTCTAGTAGTATCTACGATTTATAGGTCGTGTAACCAGAGGATACCCGAAATGGTGGAACTTTGACTTGAATCTTCTTGATTTAGAGCCTGTGAATGTTGGACCCTTGAGAGGGTGGAGAGCGTTGAGACGAGAGATTAGAAATCAAGGACGTTTGTAATATAGATCTACAAGGATTCTTCGTATGAATCCAAGTTTCTCGCAGAAACTATAAGACTATATTCAAAAGATTTGTTTTTTGTTATTTTTATTTAGTGCGAAAACAAAACCTGTCGAGTAAAAATTTCGGGGACGAAATTCCCTAAACAGGGGGAGACTATGACACCCTTTTTTTCAGGTCGTACCGTACAGTTGTAATACGTGTTGTGAATAGGTAACAGGGCTATAATTGACTGGTTATGATGTTTTTATGTGAAATTTAATGTGTTGGTAAAATTAAACTTTGATAAAAATTATGTTGGCAACGGTAAGATAAACGCTTATCTCGTAACGGTTAAAATGCGAAACGAACGTCGGTAACCACCCAATCAGTGTTAAAATCCTAAAAATAGTCTTTTATGAGTAAAATAAATATTTTCATCATATTCGTTAGGAAAAATAAATTAAAACGCTAAGAAACTCTATTTTCCGAGTTTAAGCGCGTGCCGCGCGATATAGCGCGTATACCGACAAAACACTGTCAATACAGCCAGTCAAGGCAACTGATAATCATTTTAATAATAATTTGATGAATTTATTACTATAGAATAATAAAAATAAATAAAAACGCTAAAATTCCTATTTTTGTGGTTTTAAGCGCGTACCGTGCAGCACAGCGCGCATACTGCCAAATACCGACAACATAGCCAGTCCAGGCAAACAAAATATTGTCCCGTAATATTTTGGCAGGTTTATTTTTATAGAGCGTTAATAATAATTTAAAACGCACTAAAACGGGTTTAAAACGCTAGATAAAATACCCGATATCCAGTAAAATACATGTTTTTAACACTAATTTATATATAAGAGTGTATGTATATGATAAGTATGTGAGAGAGGGGCTAGGTGGTGGCATATGGGGCAGCCCACCTTTTGCCATTTGAATTTTCTTGCCATGTGTTGGCTCTTGGGAACTACAAATGATGATTAAACATGAAACTTCTTCCATAATCTTACATAGATCCATACAAACTTTTCAAAATTCACTCTCTCTCTCTCTCTTGAGCATACCTACGGTTGAACACCCTCTACATCACAACCATTTTCATTTTCAAACTTAATCTTGAAGATTCATGTCCCTTTCAAGGTGATTTCAAGCTAAAATGGGTGTTTAAAAGTGATTTCAAGGCATTTCAAACAACAATCAAGACCCACATCACCAATCCTCACTAAGAATCATTCAAGAAATTGAAGGTATAAATTTATTTTAAAAACTTTGTTTTGATTCTTGATGTTCTTGATAGTGATGGAAGTTTCTCTTAATATTGAGTTTAATCACAAACTTGAAACATAAAACAAATGGGTTTTATTTTGAATGAAATAAAATGGATGTATATATATATATGTATGGTCATGAGTGTGTGTGTGTGTGTGTGTAAGTGTTTGTGTTTTTTATTTTTGTTGAAAGATTCTTGAGTTACATGATTTCTTGAAAAGTAGGATTGCATGTAAGAATCAATGTGTGTCATGTAAGAAGGTTCTAAAGGTGATTTAAGATTTGAAAGTGACATGATAAAAAGTGAATTTTTGGTGGTTTATGTGTATATATATATTTCGTATATATATGTATGTATGTATGTATGTATGTATGCATGCATATAAAAGTTGTCATATGTTCTTAAATATGAAGGATATTAGCATTTATGTATGAATGATTGGATGATCATGATGATGTGTGTGTTATGTTTTGTAAGAACATGATATTAATGTGTTCTTGAGTATTATTAGATCATAAATGATGTTGATGATGTTGTATGAGTGCATCAGATGCACATATGTGGACATGCATGTTAATATGAAAGCACGAAATGATCATTTGAGCATGATTTGATAAAAATTAATTTTGATCAGATTATAAACTTTAAAATAAAGTTATTTTGAAGTATTTGATGATATATATAACTTTGTCATAGTGTTTGCTAGCTTTGCATGTTGTACTTGGTGCATTAAAACTTGTAAAATACGTGAAATCGCATGATTTATGTGACTTACATAAAAACTGCACTAATCTGATTATAACCACTATTTTAATCAGTAAATAACATGTATTGTGTTAAAATATCAAGTCGTTTCGAGTTGGGATGATTATAGTAACGGGTCGGGTTTGAAAGTCAAAGCGGTTGTCAAGACCGCTTGACTTACGACCCTATACAAGCACTAGACTAAAAGTGACGAGTTAAACATGTTAAACTAAGTTAGGAAACAAGTTTGATATCAAAACAAAGTGTTTTGATACCCGAAAATAGTTTCGTCGCAAAATGCGCATAAACGGCATTTTGACCGAAACTTTGACTAGTCATTTCGACTAATCAACGCGGTAATCAGTAGGTATAGTCACAAGGGACTATAACGATCGTGATTACGCTCACGTTGCAAACTTTAAACGAACTTTGTGTTGACCAAAACGTGGTCAAAGCTGAAAGTCAAACACTGTTTGACTTTCACGCTTGAAAAGCATAAACAAGCATGAAAGAAGCTTACAAAAGGTCCAAGCAAGGAAGAATTGATCCAAAACACTCAGGTATGAAGTCTTAACTTCAACTTAGAGCAGATTTTGAATCAATGTGTGAGGAATGAGAATGAACAAGGTGGGTATTTATAGAAAGTCTTGATCCATCAAGATCTTTACAAGTGTTTTTGAGCAATTCAAAGCTTAATCTAAGCCATACACTTGTGCCCATAGATTAGAATACAATGGGAACTCAAAACAAGCAAATGGTATGCTAAATCAGGGATTAAAACCATGAGAATAGGCTGTTTCAACCAGATTTAATGTTTCTATCTAGATAGGGGCCTCGCCGTATGCCACGGGTACCGTCACCATACACCTAGCCCCCCCCCCCCCCCTTCTGAAGTTTCAAAAATGGCAGAACAGGTCCCTACACATGATTTTGATGATTTTTGACATTTTTAACACCCATTAACCTCATTTCAAGGCTCTACAATGAAGTTAAAGCATAGGAAACATAAAATATGCTTGAAAACATCTCGGATGTCGGTTCGTTTGGTCGTACAGTTGCGTTATTCGGTTAATTACGACGAAAACTCGAACGGACGCGAAATCGATCCAAATTACGATTCGTCGCGTAATTTTTCATTCCAATCACTAAAATAAAATATTTTAACGATTACAAAAATTTTTGGATGTCCGGATATGTTCAGAACGTAAGATATGCGCGTAAATGCAAACTTATGCACTTTTTGACGCTTTTAGTCCCTATTGATCAAATAAGTTTATTTTCGCATACCGAACCCCTCAAAGCCTATTTCTAAGATATGTAAAGTATATTTAGGGTATGTTTAGCTTATGATCAAGTTTCAGAATGTTCAATACTATACGAATCGGCATACTTTCACAGTTTGTCATAATTAGTCCCTACTATCGAATAAACTTGTTTTCGACACACCAAACCCTCCAAAACTTATTTCTAATTTATGTAAAGGTTATTTAAGGTATGTTAAGACTATATCACTATTCAGGAGTGTTTGTCGCATTAAACTGATTACGTTTACGCATCAGTTTGCGTATAACTTTCCAGAAAGCGATTTAAAGCTTGAAATCGAACTCGAATCAAATCGTAAAACCGTCAAACACAAATACACAAATATTAACACCAAAACACATCGTTTTATTGATAATTGATATTGTTTTACATCGTACATCATTTACAGAGCACAGTTGTCACAGTCTCCCCTACTTTAGGAAATTTCGTCCTGAAATTTTAACTAGAGGAAACTTGTAAAAATAAATGTGGATATTTCGCTTTCATTTGGTCCTCACATTCCCAAGTAAACTCTGGGCCACGTTTGGATTCCCAGCGAACCTTGACTAATCGTATTGGCTTTTTCTTCAATTGTTTGACTGCACGGTCCATTATCTCCACAGGTTTCTCGACAAAGTGCATCGTTTCATCAACTTGAATTTCGTCGAGTGGAATGTGAAGATCAGTATCGGCTAAACACTTTCGTAAATTGCACACGTGGAAAGTCGGGTGAATATTACCAAGTTCAGGAGGTAGCTCTAGTCGGTAGGCAACCTTTCTGATTCTTTCAACAATCTTAAATGGTCCAACATATCGTGGTGCAAGTTTTCCTTTCTTTCCAAATCTCACCACTCCCTTCCAAGGGGATACCTTAAGTAGGACACGGTCTTCGACTTGAAATTCCAAGGGCTTGCGTCGTATATCCGCATAACTCTTTTGACGGCTTCTAGCTGTCAGAAGATTATATCGAATTTTCTAGATTTTATCTGTTGTTTCCAAAATGAGCTTAGGTCTAGTTAGCTGAGCTTCACCGATCTCATTCCAACAGACAGGCGAACGACATTTTCGACCGCATAAAGCTTTGAACGGTGCCATATTAATGCTAGCATGATAACTATTATTGTAAGAGAACTCGGTCAACGGTAGATGAGAATCCCAATTACCACCAAAGTCTATCACGCATGCTCTAAGAATGTCCTCCAATGTTTGTATCGTCATCCCGGATTGTCCATCTGTTTGGGGATGATAAGCAGTGCTTAGATTTAGTTGAGTTCCCAAAGCAGATTGCATGGTCTTCCAAAAGTTAGATGACAATCGAGCATCACGATCAGATATGATATCCAAAGGAACACCATGTCGAGACACAATCTTCCCAACATAAATCTTTGCAAGTTTATCAGCAGATAGATTCTCACGAATCGGTATAAAATGAGCTGACTTCGTTAATCGATCAATGACTACCCAAATAGCATCGTGACCTCTAGATGTGCGCGGTAACTTTGTAATGAGATCCATCGCAATGTTCTCCCACTTCCATACCAGTATCTCTGGTTGTACAAGCAAACCAGATGGTCGTTGATGTTCAGCCATGACTTTGAGACAAGTTAGGCATTTTGATACATACAAGGCAATATCCTTCTTCATACCAGGCCACCAGTACTGAGTACAAAGATCCTTGTACATTTTGTCAGCACCAGGATGGATAGAATAGCGAGACTTGTGAGATTCGTCCATCACTAAAGTGCGAAGATCGTCTTGTTTCGGAATCCACAAACGATTCTTGAAATAGAGTAACACATCCTCTTTCGTTTCGAGTTTAAGCTCAAGTTGACGTGGTAATTCCTTACCCATCAAGTTTTGTGAAACACAAGTACGTTGAGGCTGAGAGACACGTGATTGGATATTAGATAGAGTGCGAACAAAATGAAGCTTGACTCATTCATTTCAGCTTAGTGCATCGGCTACGACATTCGCCTTACCAGGATGGTAGCGAATTTCGCAATCGTAATCGTTCAAGAGTTCAACCCAGCATCGTTGTCTCTTGTTCAGCTCCTTTTGATTGAGAATGTGTTGGAGACTTTTGTGGTCTGTGAAAACCACACATTTCGTACCATAGAGATAGTGTCTCCAGATTTTGAGTGCAAAAACCACAGCACCTAACTCAAGATCATGAGTGGTGTAGTTTTTCCCGTGTACCTTCAGTTGTCTTGACGCATAAGCTATAACTTTGCCTCGTTACATGAGAACACAACCAAGGCCCAGATTCGATGCGTAACAATAGACAACAAAATCATTGTTTCCATCGGGCAAAGATAAAACATGAGCATCACAGAGTTTTTGTTTCAGCGTTTGAAAAGCTTCATCTTGTTTAGGTCCCCACTCAAAAGTCTTATTCTTCTGAGTCAAAGCAGTGAGTGGAACAGCGATCTTTGAGAAGTTCGAAATAAATCGTCGATAATATCCAGCAAGACCAAGAAAAGAACAAACTTTTGTGGGTGTAGTAGGAGTATTCCAATCCTTAATAGCAGCTATTTTGGAAGGATCCACATGAATACCCTGCTCGTTAACAATGTGACCCAAAAACTAAACTTCCTTAAGCCAGAATTCACATTTGGATAATTTAGCAAAAAGTTGTTCCTTCTTCAGGAGTTCCAGTGTCAGATGAAGGTGTTGTTCGTGATCGGCTCAAGACTTCGAATAAATGAGAATGTCGTCAATGAACACAATGATGAACTTGTCTAAATAAGGTTACGGACCCTATTCATTAAGTCCATGAAAACAGATGGGGCATTTGTCAAACCAAAAGGCATGACAGTGAACTCGTAGTGACCATATCTCGTATGGAAAGCTGTTTTGGGAATATCTTCTTCGAGTACACGAAGCTGATGATACCCAGAACGGATATCAATCTAGGAAAAACATGTAGCACCTTGCAGCTGATCAAAGAGATCATCAATTCGTGGTAGGGGATATCGATTCTTAATGGTAAGCTTATTAAGCTCATGATAATCGATACACATTCGAAAAGATCCATCTTTCTTCTTCACAAACAAGACAGGAGCGCCCCAAGGTGAATAACTCGGTTGGATGAATCCTTTGTCAGATAACTCTTGAAGCTGTTTGGATAACTCTTGCATCTCAGACGGCGCAAGATGATAAGGTGCTTTTGCAATCGGGTTGGCATTAGGTACAAGATCAATATGAAACTTGACTTGACGAACTGGAGGCAAACCAGGCAGTTCATCAGGAAACACCTCTGGATAATCTCTAACAATTGGAATATCTTGAATACACTTGCTCTTGCCTTTCTCCTCAGTGACATGTGCCAAGAAGGCAACATATCCTTTTCGTAAGTAACTTTGGGTTTTCGTACACGACATGAGTTTCAAATCTTCAGATGGTTTCTCGCCACGAACCTCTAAAATTTCACCAGACGAAAGAGGAATACGAACTATCTTATCGAAACAAACCACCTCAGCATGATACTTAGTTAACCAATCCATCCCTACGATAATATCGAAACTTCCAAGTTGCATCAGCGTGAGGTCAATAGGAAAAAGATGGTTATCGAGGTTCAATTGACAATCGCGAATACCAGAATCGAGTACAAGAGGTTTACCAGTAGCAACTTCAACAGATAAGGGTTTCCTTAGTTTTGTTCTAGGTATTGCAAGTAAAGGCTCAAATGATAACGACACAAAATTTCTATCGGCACCAGAAAAAGAACAGATGCAGGTTGATGGTTAACAAGGAACGTACCATTAACAACCTCATTGTCAACACGAGCCTCATTTGCATTCAAGTTGTACACTCGTCCACGAGTGGGATTGGCATTGGCATTCGGATTCGCAAGCTTCGGACAATTATTACGGAAATGGCCCATCTCTCCGCAATTATAACATGAACCAGGTGGGAATCTAGCAGCGTTTCCCTGAACCTGTGTTGGATTCTGAGCAGCTTGATTCTGACCCAATCGACAGATGTTGGTAGTGTGCCCAAGTTTACCACAAGTGGTACACTGTTTACAAGCTTGTTGGGCAGCATGATGACCATTGCACCGAGTACAGTGAGGTGCAGTACCAGCATATGGTTTCTTGGCAGGAGGTTGTGCTGGTGGGTTCTGAGCGTTCTGATTGGTAACAGCAAAATTTTTGGAAGCCTTGCGCTTCCTTGCCCTCCGTGATTACTCGCCCTTTTTATTACCCTTACCCTTGTCTTGTGTAGTGTCAGTTGACTGCTTTTTGTCACCCTTGCGGGTCAGTTTACCTTTTCTGACTTGAGACTCCATCAGAGTTACAGCCAATTCGATCGCTTGATGCACAGTGGTAGGGTTACTACCAGTTACAATGTCTTGCACAGAATCAGGCAGACCATCAATATACCTCTCAATCCTTTTCTCCAACGGGGTAACCATAGTAGGACACAACAAACTCAGTTCCTCATAACGGTCTGTATAAGCACGGTGTTCTCCCCCGTCTCGTTTTAGATCGTCGAATTCTCATTCCAAAGCCCTAATTTCGTGACGGGGGCAGAACTCTTTCATCATGAGAGCCCGAAGCTCTTCCCAAGTTTGTGCCATTGCCACATCGGCACCCCTATCTCGCATCACACTGTTCCACCATGTTAGAGCACGTTTCTCATAGACACTGGATGCAAACTCAACCTTTCGCTCATTCGGACACTGAACATGTCTAAATGTACTTTCGAGACTCTCGAACCATTGTAGGAGCGCAATTGCTCCTTGAAACCCAGAAAACTTTAGTGGTTTAGCCGAATTAAACGTTTTGAAACTACACTGAGCATTGTTGTTGTTATTATTGTTCGCTTGATTGATCTGAGTTATTAGGTTCGGAATCACAGCAGTGATCTGCTGAGTGATAATAGCTGCGAGTTCGGCGTTAGTTTGAGGTTGTGCATCTCGTCAAGGAGGCATATTCTAAAAAGAACAAGGAAACATGAGAAACGAGTGAGATTGATAATTGGATAAACAAAAGAGGTATTGAAAACATTGACAAAACATAAGGAAGGTGATCATTCATTTGTTACCTCGAACAAACAAACGACACACAGTGACTAATCAAAGTAAATGGGTCAATATAATGTATCGCGAAGACCTGCTTTAGCCTATAAGTGGATACTCACCCCAAGAGTTCCCAGGTAAGAGTGACTAGTCTGATTATGTGGATTTGTACGAACACTCTAGCCTTAGACAGAAAACTCGGGATACAGACATCCACCCTTCCAGATTGCACGTGTTGACATTATGAGACCCAAACTTTGACGAGATTTTGCAAACTTTGAAGGTTCAAAACCTTATAACAAATCATCTAGGAAGAGATGATTGGTTTTCAAATCGGATTTGTTATTGTGTTCTCGTTGTGGTTATCACCTAAAGATAGGTGACGGTTTTGTTTTTAAAATCTAAACGCAAGAAACTCACGCTAGGGTCCTAGAAAAGTTATAGTATAGGTCGAAGCATTGCTAATAACCTAATTCCCTATAACCATGAGCTTTGATACCAACTCTTCTGTCACACCCCGACCGCGTAAAACAACGAAACCGTGGCGGAAACGTCGGGGAGTGGAGCGACAGAATTATTGTTTCACAACCTTGGATTCAAAAAGTTTCGTTTTATTAGATTATTAAACATTTACATTGTCTTAAAGTTAAAACAAACAAGTGCACATATTGACTATCTTCGTTATTAAGTCACTAAGGCATTGTCTAGTCCTAAGTGAGCATGCATCCTAGTAGCAATCAACATCACCTGAAACATATGTGAAAATAAAGTCAGCAAAGAAATGTCGGCGAGCACATAGGTTTTGTGAGAGTATCGGATTCATGGCTCGTTTACATGTTGAAATAACTCGTACAAAAACATGAGTCAATATTAGAAAACCTTGTTTTGTAAAACATTTATATTGTAAAATGAATAACCAACTCAAAACAGATTGGTTATAGTTTATAAAACCTCGATGCCATGAATCTTAACCCAAAACGTTTGTTTATGTAAACCAAATTGTAAATCGTTCTCGTAACAAAACTTGTATGGTTTATATCGTGTAATAAACATCGTTGCGTGACATCGCTTAAAATCGTTCGTCCAAGTGAACTAAATAACGCCATAGAATGTAATATGATAAAAGCACTTATATATAAGAAGTACCAGCGGCGTATCTACCATGCTTTTATCACGTTACACCCATCCTGTTATCTAATCACATACCAAAAACCCATCGTTTAAATCGTTTAACTCGTTCTCGTTATAGACCGTCATTCATTTGTTTAAATCGTTCCAAATCGTTCATAATTGTTCCATCGTTCAAAATCGTTCTCGTTTTAATTGTGAAAACTAACTTTTGGTCATCTCGCTTATAACATTCAAACCTTCGTAACTCGTCCATCATTCAACTCGTATTAACATACCACCAAAGGGTAAGTTAACAATCATCAGGTTCAGTCGTTACCCACATAACCCCCATACATAACCATGGGTGCAGTCCGATAACGGGATTTGTCAGATCCTATGGTACCATAACCTAATACTGATCGGCTTGATCAATGTTAATGAATGTCATTCGTTATGTAAATACGTCCCAACAAGTTCGTTCACATTATCAAAATCGTTCTTGTTTAATATAAACCATAATATACATTTTAGGAAACTCGAAATCATCGTTGAAAGCATCGAAATCGTTTAACACATATGAATCACCCCAAAACAATCGAAAACAGTAAAATAGGGGAATTATGTACTCACATTTATGTGCAAAGATATCCTCGACTAATTGAACTTAACAAAGCTCGGGAAAACCAAGGAAATCAAGTAGCACCTAGTAATCGGATCGCTGAGTTAGTAAATCGACACCTAAATCGGGAGATCGGGTAGAATGAGGTCTCGTAAACCAAATGAGTATTGGAACTCATATGATATGGTTTAACAAAGCCTGCATTCTAAATTGGAACCTATCCTAAGTGCTTACGACCCGTTATGACCCATTAAGGTAGCTTATGCTACTTTAACAGGTCGTTCGCGCGAATGCGCGTTCGAGATGCCTAACTAGTCCTATGACAAGTAGTATATGACCTAACACGTTTAAATATGTTGCATAATCAGTTTAAGTTGCAAAAATTAAGTTACATATGCTTAAAATCAAATTATGCATGAAAAGGGCATTTTGGTCATTTTCCTAAGGCATATAAACTACCTATCATACAACTAACTAAACTAAGTGACCATAAGGTATAACCTCATAAGGTTATTTCCTATACAACTATGGTCACAAATATGCTTGGTCGGATCCTAACGATCGACCAAACGGGTCGGGTTCGAAACTCTAAGCGGTTGTCAAGACCGCTTGACTTACGACCCTATACAAGCACTAGACTAAAAGTGACGAGTTAAACATGTTAAAACATGCTTAACTAAGTTAGAAAACAAGTTTGATATCAAAACAAAGTGTTTTGATACCCGAAAATAGTTTCGTCGCAAAATGCGCATAAACGGCATTTTGACCGAAACTTTGACTCGTCACTTCGACTAATCAATGTGGTAATCAGTAGGTATAGTCACAAGGGACTATAACCATCGTGATTATGCTCACGTTGCAAAGTTCAAACGAACTTTATGTTGACCAAAACGTGGTCAAAGCTGAAAGTCAAACACTGTTTTACTTTCACGCTTGAAAAGCATAAACAAGCATGAAAGAAGCTTACAAAAGGTCAAAGCAAGGAAGAATTGATCCAAAACACTCAGGTATGAAGTCTTAACTTCAACTTAGAGCAGATTTTGAATCAATGTGTGAGGAATAAGAATGAACAAGGTGGGTATTTATAGAAAGTCTTGATCCATCAAGATCTTTACAAGTGTTTTTGAGCAATTAAAAGCTTAATCTAAGCCATACACATGTGCCCATAGATTAGAATACAATGGGAACTAAAAAACAAGCAAATGGTATGCTAAATCAGGGATTAAAACCATGAGAATAGGCTGTTTCAACCAGATTCAATGTTTCTGTCTAGATAGGGGCCTCGCCGTACACCACGGGTACCGTCGCCATACATCTAGCCCCCCCCCCCCTTATGAAGTTTCTAAAACGGCAGAACAGGTCCCTACACATGATTTTGATGATTTTTGACGTTTTTAACACCCGTTAACCCCATTTCAAGGCTCCACAATGAAGTTAAAGCATAGGGAACATAAAATATGCTTGAAAACATCTCGGATGTCGGTTCGTTTGGTCGTACGGTTGCGTTATTCGGTTAATTACAACGAAAACTTGAACGGACGTGAAATCGATCCAAATTATGATTCGTCGCGTAATTTTTCATTCCAATCACTAAAATAAAATATTTTAATGATTACAAAATTTTTTGGATGTCCGGATATGTTCAGAACGTAAGATATGCGCGTAAATGCAAACTTATGCACTTTTTGACGCTTTTAGTCCCTATTGATCAAATAAGTTTATTTTCGCATACCGAACCCCTCAAAGCCTATTTCTAAGCTATGTAAAGTATATTTAGGGTACGTTTAGCTTATGATCAAGTTCCAGAATGTTCGTTACTATACGAATCGGCATACTTTCGTAGTTTGTCATAATTAGTCCCTGCGATCGAATAAACTTGTTTTCGACACACCAAACCCTCCAAAACTTATTTCTAAGTTATGTAAAGGTTATTTAAGGTATATTAAGCCTATATCACTATTCTGAAGTGTTTGCCGCAATAAACTGATTACATTTATGCATCAGTTTGCGTATAACTTTCCAGAAAGCGATTTAAAGCTTGAAATCGAACTCGAATCAAATCGTAAAATCGTCAAACACAAATAAACAAATAGGAACACCAAAACACATCGTTTTATTAATAATTGATATTGTTTTACATCGTACATCGTTTACAGAGCACAATTGTCACAATTTTAGAGTTTTGTTTCGTATTTTAGAGTTTTTTTTTCGTATTTTAGCATATGTTGAAGGATAACGCAAACAAGTTCTCCACAGTTTTTTATTCAGATCTCTATTCGGTCATCTTTCCAAACTACAACACACGATAAGTTTAAACTTCATAGTGTGTGATTTGACCAGGAAAGGATTGGAGGTGATTTATACTTTTAATAAGCTGTCACAGTTGTCAAATTCGTTGCGTGCATTCATATTGTTTTGACAACAACAAATAATGAACGGATTGTTGGAATTCTTATTCCAAATGCAGCTGTAGGATCCGTACTTAAAGGTCTCTCTAAAATATGCAACCGAGACCGCCTTGTTAATTTTAATGAAGCAAAGAAGATTGAATGTGCAAACCGCAACCGTTTTTTACTACGGAAACGATGGCTATGCGAAATACAAACCGCAATCATTTGTGACTATGGGAAACACTAGCAAAAGAAACAAATATTTTTAGAGAAGCATTGGGATTCAAGGGTTTAGTTAGAAACATCTTAACATGATATAATTGCAAGACTGTTTGTCGGGCAGGGTGATAAACAAGGCTGATATGAACACATACCAACTTATTCAGATTTAAACAATGCATGCCTTAATTCATCTTTTTTACTCTTTTCTTCGATTTCAACAAATCTTTTCAATAATCAGTACGCAACAAATCTTTGTGTAGTTATTCGGAATGTTTTGGATCATCATAGAAGACAAAACTTCAGCAACCATTTTTCCTTTTCCTTCAATTTCGAGAACATTCTCCGTAACATGAAGACGTGTCGGGCTCTTCTGCTAGTGGTTTCTGTAACCAATTGGGAACCACATATTTGCTTCAAGATTTATGTATCTGAATCAGGTTCTCAAACAAACACTACTAAAGATGAGTTGGTATTGAACCAAGAATATGAAGATCACGGTGCAAAGAGACCGCCTTGTTAATTTTAATGAAGCAATGAAGATTGAATGTGCAAACCGCAACCGTTTTTTACTACGGAAACGGTGGCTATGGGAAATATAAACCGCAATCATTTGTGACTATGGGAAACACAAGTTTTCTTTTTGAGCTTGATGGATGTCCGTTATCTCAATGCTTCTCCTTACATTACTGATCTGGAATTGGAGAACCGTTGTTGTTATGGGTGAAATTCTGAGCCCATATCCTGGATAATATCTTGAGTTCTATCTTGGTTATATGATATGTGTTCAGTCCCGGGATACTCATTCATGATATTGGTAACATCCTGAATGATATCCTGAGGATTACTAACGGATTATGTGCAGGTACACGGGTCAAAAGCTTGCAACGTTCATGAAGACTCATTCCCCGGAAGACTCGGTTAAAGTTGTTCAAGGAGAGACGTTGAGCCCGCTTTATTTGGTTCCAAACGGCTATTAATGGAATATTTGGGAGCATCCCATATTTATAGGAATTTTAGTTTCTATTTTGTAACTATAAATAGCTGGATAAATCAGATCGAATAGGACATCACAACTGCACTCACTACTCTTTCACACTTATTCTCTCGCAATTTTCACTTTCACAGCAAACATTGTAACACTTAGCGATCTGGTCAATATTCTGCACTGTATCCTGACGTTTAAAGCAATAAGAAGAACAAGGCAGCTGCGATTGTCAGCTCCCGAGGTTTTGTGCCGGCGATCTAGATTGATCAAGGGCTTTCCTCGTACATCTCGTGTCACCCCCTTTACTTTTTGCTCATTGTTTGATCGTAGATACAGCTCAATATCCTGAGCCATATCCTGAAAACTGTTTTTCTAAACAACTTAACCAGCATATTTTCAACACACTTTTTAGCACACTACCTCACTTAACTAATTTGATCACTAAATTGCTTTGGTAATTTTTGACCAAAACAATTTGGCGCCCACCGTGGGGCAAGTGGTGCTCTCTTTACTAAAAATCCTTGTGAAATCGTTAGTCGGTTTTCTATTTTCAAAACTTTTTGCCACATTGTTTACAATGGCCTCAAGATCAAACATGAGCTCCTCCGCTGTGTCTGCTACAACTTCTGCTACTACTGGTTCGGTGCTTCCACCGCCTCCTCCAAGGATGCAATCTTCTTCACAACCTCAGGATATTATCCCTACTCGGGGTGTTCAGGGATCTGCTCCCATTTTAGCTTCTAATGATGAAATTCTAACCTTATTTGGAAGTGTGCAGGAACAGATGAGGCAGCAACAGGAAACAAACCAAATGCTGTTGAGGGAAATACAACTCTTGAAGTCTAGCTCGAGCAGATCCGCTGAGGATATCGTCACTCCATTACAACCCAGAACTTTTAACTTCAGTTCGGCTGTGTATACTGAGGATAATAGGGGGAATATTGTGCCCAGCCATCCTTAGAATCATACTCCTGAAATACCCTCCTCGGTCAGGATGTCAACTGTGAGGAGCTCAGGATATGCTTCAGGATATGGGCAGAATCCTCAGACTGGTAACGTGTCAAATAATAATAATATTCATGCTACTAACAATAGTGGATCTTTGCAGGATGTAGGTATGACGTCAACGTTTACTAGGGAGCTTCAGAAGTTGAAGGACATGATATCCAGTGTACCTGGAGTGGTCCAGCCGATCCCGGAAGTGTCCCAAGACAGCCACAGGATATCTCGCTTTGCATATCCTATCTGTGATGCTGAGATCCCAAAGAGATTTCAAACCCCCAACATGAAGCTTTATGATGGGACTACGGATCCTGAAGAGCATATTGCCCAGTATAGGGAAAGAATGGAGATTAACCCTATCCCTCCGGAGCTCAAGGAAGCATGCTTGTGCAAGGGTTTTGGTTCTACCTTAACAGGATCGGCCTTGAAATAGCTCTTGAATGTTCCTCCTCATTCGATTACATCATTTGCTCACCTAGTGAATTTATTTAATAGTCAATTTTCTTGTAGTCGAAGTTTTGAAAAACTAACAAGTGATCTCTACAGGATAACTCAAGGACCACAGGAATCCTTAAGAGATTATGTGAACAAGTTCAGCCGGGAATCCTTAGATATTCCGCATCTTGATGTTGCAACAGCTGTGCAGGCTTTCAAGATGGGGCTGCAAAAAGATTCTCAATTTTACCAAGACCTTGTAATGAACCCATGCAGGAACTTGGATGAAGCTCGAAACAGGGCCCTAAGATATATTCGACTGGAGTATGACAGAAAGATGCAAGAGAGGATGAACTCATCCAACACCTATGAGTCAACTAATAGGAAGTCAGAATCCTCATTTAAACCATATCGCTCTAAGCCATATGGTAGAAATGAAAACAAGAAAGTGAATGCTGTTGAAGACGAGGATCCTGAAGAATATCCTGAATTATCCGAATATTGCTTTTCCGTTAATATTCCTGAATTAATGTATGCTATGCAGGGTTTAGGAGACAAAGCTAGGTGGCCTCGAAAAAATTAACAAAAAGCTGATTGGAAGGATAAGTCCAAATGGTGTGCCTTCCACGAAGATTTCGGACATGTAACTGAGGATTGCATTGCTCTAAGAAAAGAAATAAGCTATCTTCTAAGCAAGGGATATTTGAAGGATCTATTAGGAAGAAAGAAGAATAAGGGTCAGGATACTGAGAAGGATCCTGAACGAGCAGCATCACCTCCCGCGGATGCCAAGATAATCAACTTTATTTCGGGAGGATCCGACATTTGTGGGACTTCGTATTCTGCGGCCAAGAGACATGCAAAAGAAGCTAAGGCCGAAAGGGGAGACAAACCAGTCAGGATGACTACCCTCACAACTGATAAAGTGATCACATTTGATGGTGATGACAGGGATACTGTCCAGGATCCTCATCATGATGCTCTGGTAATAACATTATATGTGGCTAACCATTTTATACGCAGGATATTGGTAGATAATGGCAGATCCGTCAACATAATCCAACTAGAGACTCTGAAGAGAATCAATGTATCTCCAATGGATATCACTTCGAAGTCCACCGTGCTTGTTGGGTTCAGTGGAGAGGCTAGGAACACAGTGGGAGAGATAAAGCTACCAGTATATGTTGAAGGGGTCAACTCGATACAACGTTTCTGTGTGATGGATTCCCTATCCTGCTATAACATCATACTGGGCAGGCCATGGATTCATGATATGAAGGCTGTGCCATCAACATATCATCAATGCATCAAGATCCCTACCCCTTGGGGGTTGTCAAGGTTGATAGTGATCAGCAGGAGGCGAAAGAATGCTACTCATCCTCGATGAAATCCTCAACCAAGCCTAGTACAGCATAGCAATTAAAGATGCGGGCTCAAGATATCATGGAGGCTTCAGAGCAGGATATGAAGAAAGTTATCCTGGATCAGGATAATCCTGATATCTCGGTGCTCGTAGGAACCAATATCCCTCAGGATATTGAAGTACAGTTAACTAACTTTTTGAAGTGCAGGATGTCAACATTTGCATGGAAACATGAGGATATGACAGGTATATCCAAAGACATTATCACTCACAAGCTTGGAATTGACAGGTCGTTCAAGCCTGTTCAGCAAAAAAGAAGGAAATTTGCTCCTGAACGGAATACAATTATCCAAGAGGAAGTTGAAAGATTGCTGAAATCCAAGATGATCAGAGAAGTCAAGTTTCCAAGATGGCTAGCAAATGTAGTTGTGGTACAGAAGAAAAATGGGAAATGGAGAGTCTGTGTAGACTACACAGACTTGAACAAGGCTTACCCCAAAGACCCATTTCCTCTTCCTCATATTGATGCAATGGTGGATGCTACTGCCGGGCATGAGATGTTAACCTTCATGGATGCATCCTCAGGATTTCAGCAGATTCAAATGGAGCCTTCTGACCAGGAGGATACTGCCTTCATGACACCAACATGTATTTATTGTTATACTGCTATGCCTTTCGGTTTGAAAAATGCAGGTGTAACATACCAGAGATTGGTAAACATGATGTTCAAAGACAAGCTGGGGGACACCATGGAGGTATACATCGACGATATGGTGGTAAAATCAAGAAAGGCTGAGGATCACCTCCAGGATATTAAGGGAGCATTTGATATCCTGGATCAGTATAACATGAAACTAAATCCTGCTAAATGTCATTTCGGAGTGGGGGCAGGAAAGTTTCTAGTATATATGGTGACCAAAAGAGGAATAGAGGCGAGCCCGGAGCAGATTAAAGCCATCTTGGATATCAAATCACCTTCAAATATGAAGGATGTTCAACGGTTAACAGGGCGAGTTGCAGCATTGAACAGATTTATCTCAAGATCCTCCGAGAAATGCAAAGAATTTTATGATATCCTAAAGAAAAACAAGAAGTTTGAATGGGGTGAGAAGCATGAAGCACCCCTGCAGGATTTGAAGCGGTATCTTTCAACTGCACCTCTATTGATGAAGCCTGAGAATGGTGAACCACTATCCCTATACCTCGCAGTATCAGGGAATGCTGTAAGTGTCGTCCTTATAAAGGATCATGAAGGTCAGCAATATCCTGTTTATTATGTTAGTAAAAGTTTGTTAGATGCTGAAACTAGATATTCTCATTTAGAAAAGTTGATACTAGCACTAGTTATGGCATCAACGAAGCTTAGACATTACTTTAAGACACATAGGATTCATGTTAAAACAAATTATCCTGTCAAAAATGTGCTTAGGAAACCCTAGATGTCAGGCAGGATGGCCAAGTGGTCAGTAAAGTTAAGTGCTTATGATTTAGTATATGAGCCTAGAAATGCCATAAAGTCTCAGGCTTTAGCTGACTTTGTGGCTGATTTCAGTAGTGACATTCAGGATGAGGTAGACTTAGAAGTCCAACAATTAGGAGAATCCTCAGGATCCTGGACATTATATACCGATGGAGCATCTAATGTTAGAGGAGTAGGATTGGGAATACTACTAAAATCGCCACAGGGGGACATATTACCCCAGGCTATTAGGTGTGAATTCCCTGCTACAATAATGAAGCAGAATATGAGGCTTTAATTGCAGGATTAGAGTTGGCTAAGAATATGAATGTCAAGAATTTGCAAGTATATGTTGACTCCTTGTTAATCACTAATCATTTTAATGGATCCTATGCAGTTAAGGGTGAGAAATTAATCGAATACCTCGATATTCTCAAAAAATTAGCAGGATATTTCGATGTTTTTACACTTGAACAGGTACCAAGGGAAGATAATGCTGAAGCAGATGCCTTAGCAAATTTGGGATCATCGGTCAGGATACCAGAAGGGACCCAAATACCAATATTACATATCTTGTATCCTGCAACGAATCCTCGGGATAAAGAAATAGTAAGTATTCAGGATCCTGGAGCTGAATATCCTGAGGAGGATTCTAAATCCTGGACGGATCCAATCATAAGATATCTCAAGGAAGGACACATCCCTGGAGACGAGAATCCTAAGGCATTCAGGATGAAGGTGTCACGATTTACCATTATAAATGATATTCTATATAAGAAATCTCTTGCAGGACCATATTTGAGGTGCTTGGAGGATCCCGAAACTAAAGAACTGCTTCAAGATATACATGAAGGTGAATGTGGTAACCATACTGGGGGCAGGTTGTTATTCTAAAAAGTATTGAGAACAAGATATTATTGGCCGACAATGAGGAAAGATGCTGCAGAATATGCCCGAAGATGTGATGCATGTCAAAGGCACAGTAACATACTACATCAACCAGCTGAACCGCTATATCCTATAGCTTCCCCTTGGCCATTCATGAAATGGGGGATGGACATAGTAGGGAAGTTACCAAAAGCTCCGGGAGGAAAAGTCTTTATGCTAGCAATGACGGATTATTTCTCTAAATGGGTTGAAGCTGAAGCATTTGTTCAAGTTAGAGACCAAGAAGTAGTATCCTTCATAAAGAGGAATATCCTGACCAGATTTGGAGTACCAGCTGAAATTATTTGTGACAATGGATCTCAGTTTATAAGCAAGAGGACTACTGACTTTTGCAAGAGTTGGGGAATCAAAATGATCACGTCTACTCCGGTATATCCTCAAGCAAATGGACAAGCTGAATCCTCAAACAAGATAATTGTCAACAACTTGAAGAAGAGACTTGGAGCCAAGAAAGGAAGATGGGCAGAAGAACTACCCTTTGTTTTGTGGGCTGATAGAACAACGGTAAAGAATGCAACTGGCCAAAACCCGTTTTCTTTGGTATTTGGAGCAGAAGCAGTGATTCCAATGGAGATGGTGATACCTACTGCAAGATCTATCCTCCGGGATCCTGAGCAGAATCCTGAAGCTTTATGTCAAGATTTGGACACTATAGATGAAAAAAGAGATGCAGCAAGGCTAAGGATGGCAGCATATCAACAAAGGATATCCAGAGCATATAACAAGAA
The DNA here is from genome assembly GCA_030545235.1 of Helianthus tuberosus. Classification (NCBI taxonomy): domain Eukaryota; kingdom Viridiplantae; phylum Streptophyta; class Magnoliopsida; order Asterales; family Asteraceae; genus Helianthus; species Helianthus tuberosus. The sequence goes on along the minus strand of JARYGA010055538.1, from coordinate 63,913 downwards.
TATAAGGACTAGGAGGTTTCAAGTTGGTGATTGGGTGCTGAGAAAAGCTTTCCAAAATACCACTAATCCTGCCGATGGGAAGCTAGCTCCAAAATGGGAAGGACCATATGAGGTTGAGTCAGAATCAGGGAAAGGAGCGTACCGACTTAGGAATATGGAGGGGGATATGCTACCAAGATCCTGGAATGCTATACACTTAAAGCTCTATTTCAAGTAAGAATAGAATTTCTATCCCAGAATGGTATGTATTCTATCTCTTTTAAAATTTGTTTATTATCTTGAACCCAATACTGCCTTAGGCATCGGAGGGGTGTTAGCCAAGCTAACACCCACCTTAGTTTACAATTGTTTTGCAGCATATGCTCCAGGATATAGCTCCAGGATATGCACTCAGGATAACTCGAAAGATTAGAGGATTGGCCCCCTCTCTCACGTTTAAGGGATCCTGATCCCTTCAAAGGTTTAAATGTATTCACCTTTCTCTCGAATTGGGTTTAAACACCCCGCCTGGAGCGCAAGTTATCTAGGGATAGTTCAAGGTAGCGGGACCAGTTCATGTAAAAGTGGCTGACAATTTCGTTACTATTGGCTATATCCTGGATCCCAAAGGTATATGAGGATTGATCACCCTCTCTCACGAAAGGGTATTTTCATACTCTCTAAGGTTTAAAGGTTTTCACCTTTCTAAGATTTGGAGTTTGTACACTCTCGCCTGCAGCGCATGAAAATTAGGGTTTATCCCCAGGATGTCAGGGTTTATCCCCAGGATGCCAAGGATTCATTTCAGGATATCAAGGGTTTTACCCCAGGATGTTCAGAATTTATTCGAGCCAAAGTATGAATACATTTACATTTCTGTGTTGAACACAGGGGACATACATTATAGAATTTAAAGGATGGATCCAAGTTTGTAAGTGTGCACTGGGGACATTCCTATGGTGGAAGATTGAAAGTGACTCTTTAGGAACCTCTGGTATGATCTTTCCTTTTTATTTGGATAATTTACAAATTGTGTGTCAGTATCCTGAGCAGGATATCTTTCAGGATACACTTACAATGGGTTCCCAAGAATGTTAAAACAAAACTGTTTTCATAAGTAAAATTCATTTAATAAAGGTATAACAACAAGAATAAAGCTAAAGGAAAGTTATATTATTAACGTACCAAAAGATGTGCTCTTGGTTTCACCTTAAACCAAGGTCTATCCACCAAGAGCACAAATAGTTCCTTACCGTATTTACTTAACAGTTGAAGGTTTTGTCTCAAACCGAGACCCATCAACCTCCAACTGTTATTGTTGCGGGCTAATTTCTGAGCTCATATCCTGAGAAATATCTTGGCTTATATCTTGATTATATAATATCTGTTCATATCCGGGGTGCAGATTCAGGGTACTGGTAATATCCTGAAATGTATCCTCAGGATCACTAACGGATTATGTGCAGGTACGTGGGCTGGAAGCTAGCAACGTTCATCAAGACTTATTCCGCGGAAGACTCGGTCCAAACCGTTCAAAGAAAGACGTTGAAGCCTTATGACTCGTTCTACAACGTTCGTGGTGGAATATTCGGGGCATCCCAAATTTATAGGGATATTTGTTTGTATTTCATTACTATAAATAGGAGTAACACCAGATCGAATAGGACACAACAATTTCACTGCAATCACACTCGCTACACTCTAACACTTGCTCTCTCACAATTTGTACTCTCACACAATTATTGTAACACTTAGCGATCTGGTCTATATCCTGCACTGTATCCTGACGTTTGAAGTAATAAGAAGAACAAGGCAGCTGCGATTGTCAGCTCCCGAGGTTTTATGCCGGCGATCTAGATTGATCAAGGGCTTTCCTCGTACATCTCGTGTCACTCCCTTTACTTTTTGCTTATTGTTTACTCATTGTTTGATCGTAGATACAGCTCAATATCCTGAGCCGTATCCTGAAACTGTTTTCATAACAAATTTGGTTAACACATTTTTCACACATATTCCTAGCACACTACCTCACTTAACTAATTTGATCACTTAATTGCTTCGGTAATTTTTTACCAAAACAATTTGGCGCCCACCGTGGGGCAAGTGGTGCTCTCTTTGCTAAAAATTTTTGTCAAATCGCTAATTGGTTTTCTATTTTCAAAACTTTTTGCTACATTGTCCGTAATGGCCTCAAGATCAAACATGAGTTCCTCTACTGTGTCTGCTGTGACTTCTGCTACTACCGGTCCGGTGCTTCCACCACCTCCTCCAAGGATGCCAGCCTCTACACGATCTCAGGATATTATCCCTACCCGCAGTGTTCAGGAATCTGCTCCTGTTTTAGCTTCTAATGATGAAATTTTAACCTTATTTGGAAGTGTGCAGGAACAAATGAGGCAGCAACAGGAAACAAACCAAATGTTACTAAGGGAGATACAACTCCTGAAATCTGGCTCGAGCAGATCTGCTGAGGATATTGTCACTCCATTACATCCCAGAACGTTGAACTTCAGTTCAGCTGTGTATACCGAGGATAATAGGGGGAATATTGTGCCCAGCCTTCCTCAGAATCATACTCCTGAAATACCCTCCTCGGTCAGGATATCGACCATAAGGAGCTCAGGATATGCTTCAGGATATGGGCAAAATCCTCCAACAGGTAACGTGTCAAATAATAATAATACTTATGCTACTAATAGTGGATCTTTGCAGGATACAGGTGTAACATCAGCACTTACTAGGGAACTTCAGAAGTTGAAGGACATGATATCTAGCGTACCCGGGGTGGTCCAGCCGATCCCGGAAGTGTCCCAAGACAGCCACAAGATATCTCGTTTTGCATATCCTATCTGTGATGCTGAGATCCCAAAGAGATTCCAAACCCCCAACATGAAGCTCTATGACGGAACAACGGATCCTGAGGAGCATATTGCTCAGTATAGGGAAAGGATGGAGATTAACCCTATCCCTCCGGATCTCAAGGAAGCATGCTTGTGCAAGGGTTTTGGTTCAACCTTGACAGGATCAGCCTTGAAATGGCTCTTGAATGTTCCTCCACATTCGATTACATCTTTTGCTCACTTAGTAAATTTATTTAATAGTCAATTTTCTTGTAGTAGAAGCTTTGAAAAATTAACAAGTGATCTCTACAGGATAACACAGGGGCCTCAGGAATCCCTTAGGGATTATGTGAACAAGTTCAGCCGGGAATCACTAGACATCCCTCATCTTGATGTTGCAACAGTTGTGCAAGCTTTCAAGATGGGGCTGCAGAAAGATTCTCAATTTTATCAAGACCTTGTAATGAACCCATGCAGGAACTTGGACGAAGCTCGGAACAGGGCCCTAAGATACATTCGGTTGGAGGATGACAGAAAGATGCAAGAAAGGATGAACTCATCCAACACTTATGAGTCAACTAACAGGAAGTCAGAATCCTCATTCAAGTCGTATCGGCCTAAGCCATATGGCAGAAATGAGAACAAGAGAGTGAATGCTGTCGAAGATGAGGATCCTGAAGAGTATCCTGAATTATCTGAATATTGCTTTTCTGTTAATATTCCTGAATTAATGTATGCCATGCAGGGTCTAGGGGACAAGGCAAGATGGCCTCGAAAGAATCAACAAAAAGCAGATTGGAAAGACAAATCAAAATGGTGTGCTTTCCACGAAGATTTCGGACATATGACCGAGGATTGCATTGCTCTAAGGAAAGAGATAAGCTATCTTCTAAGCAAGGGATATTTGAAAGATCTCTTAGGGAAAAAGAAGAATAAGGGTCAGGATACTGAGAAGGATCCTGAGCGAGCAGCATCACCTCCCGCGGATGCCAAGATAATCAACTTCATTTCGGGAGGATCCGACATTTGTGGGACTTCGTATTCGGCAGCAAAGAGACATGCAAAGGAAGCTAAGGCCGAAAGGGGAGACAAACCTGTCAGGATGACTACACTTACAACTGACAAAGTGATCACATTTGATGCTGATGACAGGGATACTGTCCAGGATCCTCACCATGATGCTCTGGTAATAACGTTATATGTGGCTAACCATTTTGTACGCAGGATATTGGTTGATAATGGCAGCTCCGTCAACATAATCCAACTAGAGACGCTGAAAAGAATGAATGTATCTCCAATGGATATCACTTCAAAGTCTACCGTACTGGTTGGGTTCAGTGGAGAGGCTAGAAACACAGTGGGAGAGATAAAGTTGCCGGTGTACGTTGAAGGAGTCAACTCAATACAACGTTTCTGTGTAATGGATTCTCTATCCTGCTACAACATCATACTGGGAAGACCATGGATTCACGACATGAAGGCCGTGCCATCAACATATCACCAATGCATCAAGATACCTACCCCTTGGGGAGTTGTTAAAGTTGATAGTGATCAGCAGGAGGCAAAAGAATGTTACTCATCCTCGATGAAATCCTCAACTAAGCCTAGTGCAGCATAGCAATTAAAGTCGCGGGCCCAGGATATCGTGGAGGATACGGATCAGGATGTGAAGAAAGTTATCCTGGACCAGGATAATCCCGATATTTCGGTGCTCGTGGGGACCAATATCCCTCAGGATATTGAGGAACAATTAACTAACTTTTTGAAATGCAGGATGTCAACGTTTGCCTGGAAGCATGAGGATATGACAGGCATATCCAAAGATATTATCACTCACAAGCTTGGAATTGATAAGTCATTCAAGCCTGTGCAACAAAAAAGAAGGAAATTTGCTCCTGAGCGGAACTCGATTATTCAAGAGGAAGTTGAGAGATTATTGAAGTCCAGGATGATCAGAGAGGTTAAGTTCCCAAGGTGGCTAGCAAACGTGGTCGTGGTACAGAAGAAAAACGGGAAATGGAGAGTGTGTGTAGATTACACAGACTTGAACAAAGCTTGTCCTAAAGACCCATTTCCTCTTCCTCACATTGATGCAATGGTAGATGCCACTGCCGGGCATGAAATGCTGACTTTCATGGACGCATCCTCAGGATTTCAACAGATCCAAATGGAGCCTTCTGACCAGGAGGATACTGCCTTCATGACACCAACAGGTATTTATTGTTATACAGCTATGCCTTTTGGTTTGAAAAATGCAGGTGCAACATACCAAAGATTGGTAAACATGATGTTCAAAGACAAACTGGGGGACACCATGGAGGTGTACATCGACGATATGGTGGTAAAGTCAAAGAAAGCTCAGGATTACCTCCAGGATATTAAAGGAGCATTTGATATCCTGGATCAGTACAACATGAAACTGAATCCTGCTAAGTGCCATTTTGGAGTGGGGGCAGGAAAGTTTCTAGGATATATGGTGACCAAAAGAGGAATAGAAGCAAGCCCGGAGCAGATTAAAGCCATCTTGGATATTAAATCACCCTCAAATATGAAGGATGTTCAACGATTAACAGGGCGAGTGGCAGCATTGAATAGATTTATCTCAAGATCTTCAGAAAAATGCAAAGATTTTTATGATATCCTGAAGAAGAACAAAAAATTTGAGTGGGGTGAGAAGCATGAAGCAGCCCTACAGGATTTGAAGCGATATCTCTCAACCGCACCTCTATTGATGAAACCTGAAAATGGTGAACCACTATCCCTATACCTTGCTGTATCAGGGAATGCTGTAAGTGCTGTTCTCATAAAAGACCATGAAGGTCAGCAATATCCTGTTTATTATGTTAGTAAAAGTTTGTTAGATGCTGAAACTAGATACTCTCATTTAGAAAAATTAATACTAGCATTAGTTATGGCATCAACAAAACTTAGACACTACTTTGAGACACATAGGATACACGTTAAAACAAATTATCCTGTCAAAAATGTACTTAGGAAACCGGAAATGTCGGGTAGAATGGCTAAGTGGTCAGTAAAGTTAAGTGCCTATGATTTAGTATATGAACCTAGGAATGCCATAAAGTCTCAGGCTTTAGCTGACTTTGTGGCTGATTTTAGTAGTGACATTCAGGATGAGGTAGACCTAGAAGTTCAACAGCTAGGAGAATCCTCAGGATCCTGGACATTATATACTGATGGTGCATCTAATATAAGAGGAGTAGGATTAGGAATACTACTAAAATCGCCACAGGGGGACATATTACCCCAGGCTATTAGGTGTGAATTTCCTGCTACCAATAATGAAGCAGAATATGAGGCTTTGATTGCAGGATTAGAATTGGCTAAGAGCATGAGCATCAAAAACTTACAAGTATATGTTGATTCTTTGTTAATTACTAACCATTTTAATGGATCCTATGCAGTTAAGGGTGAGAAATTGATAGAATATCTTGATATTCTCAAAAAATTAGCAGGATATTTCGATGTTTTTACACTTGAACAGGTACCAAGGGAGGATAATGCTGAAGCGGATGCCTTAGCAAATTTGGGATCATCAATCTGGATACCTGAAGGGACCCAAATACCAATATTACATGTCTTATATCCTGCGACGAATCCTCAGGATAAAGAAGTAGCAGGTATTCGAGATCCAGAAGTAGAATATCCTGAACAGGATCCTAAATCGTGGACGGCTCCAATTAGGAGATATCTCAAAGAAGGACACATCCCCGGAAATGAAAATCCTAAGGCATTTAGGATGAAGGTATCACGATTCACTATTATAAATAATGTTTTATACAAGAAATCTCTTGCAGGACCGTATTTGAGGTGCTTGGAGGATCCTGAAGCCAAAGAAGTACTCCAGGATATACATGAAGGGGATTGTGGTAATCATACCGGGGGCAGATCATTGTTCTCGAAAGTATTAAGGACAGGATATTATTGGCCAACGATGAGGAAAGATGCTGCAGAATATGCTCGAAGATGTGATGCATGTCAAAGACATAGTAACATACTACATCAACCAGCTGAACCATTATATCCTGTAGTTTCCCCTTGGCCATTCATGAAGTGAGGGATGGATATAGTAGGGAAATTACCAAAAGCTCCGGGAGGAAAAGTTTTTATGTTAGCTATGACAGATTATTTCTCCAAGTGGGTTGAGGCTGAAGCATTTGTCCAAGTTAGAGACCAAGAAGTAGTATCCTTCATAAAGAGGAATATCCTGACAAGGTTTGGGGTACCAGCTGAGATCATTTGTGATAATGGGTCCCAGTTTATAAGCAAAAGGACTACTGACTTTTGCAAAGGTTGGGGAATCAAAATGATCACATCTACTCCAGTACATCCTCAAGCAAATGGACAAGCTGAATCTTCAAACAAGATAATAGTCAATAACTTAAAGAAGAGACTTGGAGCCAAAAAAGGAAGATGGGCGGAAGAGTTACCCTTTGTTTTGTGGGCTGATAGGACAACGGTGAAGAATGCAACAGGCCAAACCCCGTTTTCCTTGGTATTTGGAGCAGAGGCGATGATTCCAACAGAAATGACGATACCTACTACAAGATCTATGCTGCAGAATCCTGAACAGAATCTTGAAGTCTTATGTCAGGATTTGGATACTATAGACGAAAAAAGAGATGCAGCAAGGCTAAGGATAGCAGCATATCAGCAAAGAATATCCAGAGCATATAATAAGAACATAAGGACTAGAAGATTTCGAGTTGGTGATTGGGTGCTGAGAAAGGCTTTTCAAAATACCACTAATCCTGTCGATGGCAAGCTAGCTCCGAAATGGGAAGGACCTTATGAAGTTGAGTCAGAAGCAGGGAAAGGAGCATATCGACTCAGGAATATGGAAGGGGATATGCTACCAAGATCCTGGAATGCAATACATTTGAAGCTCTATTTCAAGTAAGAGTAGAATTTATTTTACATCTCAGAATGGTATGTATCCTATCTCTTTTAAATATATTTTGTTTTTTGTATTGAACCCAATACTGACTTAAGCATCGGAGGGGTGTTAGCTTGTTTACAATTGTTTTGCAGGATATATCTCAGGATATAGCTCCAGGATATATACTCAGGATAAGTCGAAAGATTAGAGGATTGGCCCCCTCTCTCACGTATAAGGGATCCTGATCCCTTCACAGGTTTAAAGGTATTCACCTTTCTTCCGAATTGGGTTTAAACACCCCGCCTGGAGCGCAAGTTATCCAGGGATAGTTCAAGGTGGCGGGACCAGTTCATGTAAAAGTGGCTGACAATTTCGTTACTGTTGGCTATATCCTGGATTCTAAAGGTATATGAGGATTGATCACCCTCTCTCACGAAAGAGTATTTTCATACTCTCTAAGGTTTAAAGGTTTTCACCTTTCTAAGATTTGGAGTTTATACACTCTCGCCTGTAGCGCATGAAACTCAGGGTTTATCCCCAGGATATCAGGGTTTATCCCCAGGATATCAAGGTTTATCCCTAGGGTATTGAGGGTTTATTCCCGGTATGCTAAGGATTCATCCCAGGATATCTAGGTTTTTGCCTCGAGGTGTTTGGAATTTATTCAAGTCAAGGTATGAATACATTTATATTTCTGTGTCGTACACAGGGGACATACATTATGATGTTCAAAGGATGGATCCAAGTTTATAAATATACTGGGGACAAATTTATAATTCACTATGGATCTCTGGTATGGTCTCTCCTTTTTATTTGGACAATTTATAGGTTATATTTTAATATCCTTCTCAAGATATCTTTCAGGATACTTTTCAGGATACATCTGTAACATATATTTTTAAAGTGTACAAACCAAACAGTTTTCACAAATATGATTTTCAATGACAACAATAATAGGGTCAAAAGAGAAGTTATATTATAAACATACCAAAAGATGTGCTCTTGGTTTCACCTCAAAACAAGGCCCATCCACTAAGAGCACTAATAGTTCATTACCATATTTACCCAACAGTTGAGGGCTTCATCTCAAACCGAGACCCATCCACCTTCAACTGTTGTATTGTTCAAAAAGCATGCAGGAAATGTAAATTGTTCAGGTGCAGGAAAGTAAAGTGCAGAAAAGTAAATTGTTTATGGGGCTACAAACCAACATTCAAATTCAAAAAGGTGGGCTCTGGCCTTGGCACGTATATCCGTCATCGCCCACCTAAATGCCCTCACACAGCGGCATCTCCTCCAACCTTCTCTGTCTTCCCAGCTTCAGCATCCTTGGCGGCATCCTCTCCAGCATCCTCAACAGCATCCATCACAGCATCAGCTCCAGCATCCTTCTTGTCTCCAGCCTGGACCACCACCTCTGCTGACTTAGAAGACTCGCCGGCTTCAGCAGGAAGCGGCACAGCTTTGCCTCCGAGCTCCTTCAACTTAGCCACCCAGGATTCAACTGGCCAAGATGGACAAACAAGGCCCGTCTCCTTGGCCTCGTAGGCCATCTTGATGCGTGCTTGTAGCAGGGAGACGATAGCAGAAGCCTTGATTCCCTCTCGAAAGCTGATCAAGGCCTGATCATGATCCATTTGAACGCTGGCAAGTTTGACCTCAGCGTCCTGGGTGACCTTCTTTAGCAAGCTTTCATAGTGCCGGCTCTTCGCTTCAGCAATGGCTCCTTGGTCAGCAACAGTGCTTTCAAGCTGTTTGATCCTGGCCTCATGAAGGGCCACAGTGCCACAAGCGTCATTGTACAAGTGGAGCAAATGCTGGAGGCCCTGCACATCAATAACAGGTATAAAGTTAGAATATATGTTGACCAGGATATCCTGTTAGGATATACTTGCAGGATATATATGCAGGATATACATGAAGGATATGCGTCAGGATATTACCTTGTTAAGGAAGGATGTCATTGGCTCTAAGGAATCAGAGAAGCTGAGTTCGTCATAGGAGAACCCTTCTGAGCCTGGAGCAGTGACTTCAAGACCCTTCCTCTTTTTCGCCGTGGAAGCTCAGGTTCTTGGATTGGCCTTGGGAGCCGGGAGTGGCTTGGAGCTAGTAGTAGCAGGAGTTTCCTTCTTGACTGTGGCTGGAGTTGGATAGCTGTCGAGTTCATCAAGGTCTAGATAGACTGGGACTTTGCTGGAATCTGCACACAGGGAGTAAAATTCTAAATCTCTCCTAAGAATATCAAATAAAACATATGTGTGCAGGATATCTTGCAGGATTCTTACCAGACATGTTGGCACTTGAAAGAGGGCTTGGAGTTGGTGGAGAAGGATTGAAACTTCTCTCTGCCTCTGGAAGAAGTCTGATGGCGTCTATTCTTTCTTGAGAATTAGCAAGAGGAGGTGCAATCTTCCTGAAATCAGCTGCACAAAAATGAAAATTTGTTAGTTCAGAATATGAGACAGGATAAGAGACAGGATCATTCTTAAACCCTAAGTCCTACCCTTTCTTAACCATCTCATCGGATAATCCGGTCCACCAGGGATTGAATCCCTTTTTACGAAGAAAAACTTGGATTGCCAACCATCCTCGTTCCTGGTGGCACGAAGTATCAATGGATCACCGGAAGTAGAATAAAATAGGAATCTAGATGAGCCGTGGCATCTAAGCTTGTAGGCTAAAGGGAGATCATGGACAGAAAGGTCAGGTATGTGGTTTCTTTTGATTTGGTCAAGAACAGACAAAACACGCCAGAGCATTGGCATGGTTTGACTGAAAGAAATTTTAGTGATGTTGAAAAACTCGGTAATGAAGTCCGGAAAAGGGAATCGTAGCCCTAAGGTAAAGGGGAAAGCATTGAAGCAAATCCACTCGTTGGAAACCATATCTGACCGGATTTCTCTGTCAAAGGGTCGGAATATGGTTCCATCCGGGAAGATACCGGAGGATTTTAAAGCCGACAGATGAGCACTATCAAAGGTGCATGTTTCATTCTCCGGTTCTTGGAGAAGATTCTGTTGGATGAACGTAGGGGCCAAGTCACCTGAACTAGATCTTGTTTGGCGCGGCATTTGATCGCCTGAACTTTTCGCCGGAGAAAAAAGACGAAGATAAGTATGAAAGATAGAGAGAAAATGTACCTTTTCCTTGTCGATTATGATTAAAAAAGGGATGAGGATGAGAAGATATAGGGCATGATGAGTAGATATAGGCTGGGCAGTTGCAAATGGTCACATCACAGGTCTTATCTCTTAATTGCCTCGATTTGCGTAAAAAATGTAACCGTTAGTAATGAGGATACTAAACGGTAACATTTTTGGGGACAATTGTTGTGGGCTAATTTCTGAGCTCATATCCTGAGAAATATCTTGGCTTATATCTTGATTATATAATATCTGTTCATATCCGGGGTGCAGATTCAGGGTACTGGTAATATCCTGAAATGTATCCTCAGGATCACTAACGGATTATGTGCAGGTACGTGGGCTGGAAGCTAGCAACGTTCATCAAGACTTATTCCGCGGAAGACTCGGTCCAAACCGTTCAAAGAAAGACGTTGAAGCCTTATGACTCGTTCTACAACGTTCGTGGTGGAATATTCGGGGCATCCCAAATTTATAGGGATATTTGTTTGTATTTCATTACTATAAATAGGAGTAACACCAGATCGAATAGGACACAACAATTTCACTGCAATCACACTCGCTACACTCTAACACTTGCTCTCTCACAATTTGTACTCTCACACAATTATTGTAACACTTAGCGATCTGGTCTATATCCTGCACTGTATCCTGACGTTTGAAGTAATAAGAAGAACAAGGCAGCTGCGATTGTCAGCTCCCGAGGTTTTATGCCGGCGATCTAGATTGATCAAGGGCTTTCCTCGTACATCTCGTGTCACTCCCTTTACTTTTTGCTTATTGTTTACTCATTGTTTGATCGTAGATACAGCTCAATATCCTGAGCCGTATCCTGAAACTGTTTTCATAACAAATTTGGTTAACACATTTTTCACACATATTCCTAGCACACTACCTCACTTAACTAATTTGATCACTTAATTGCTTCGGTAATTTTTGACCAAAACAGTTATATTGTTCAAAAGCAAAACGTACTAACGATGATGGCCAAGGGCTTCGTCCTGAAACTCAGGATCCCTCCACCTATGGCCATCATATTGTTCAAGTGCAGAAAAGTAAAATGCAGGAAAAGTAAATTGTTTGAGGTTACAAGCCAACGATCAAATTTAAAAAAAAAGGTGGGCTCCGGCCTTGGCACATACATCCATCATCGCCCACCTGAATGCCCTCACACAACGGCATCTTCAACAACCTTCTCCATCTTCTCAGCCTCAGCATCCTGAGCAGCATCTTCACCAGCATCCTCACCAGCACCCTTCTTATCTCCAGCCTTGTCCACCACCTCTGCTGACTTAGAGGATTCACCAGCTTCAGCAGGAAGTGGCACAGCCTTGCCTCCAAGCTCCTTCAGCTTGGCCACCCAGGATTCAACCGGCCAGGATGGGCACACGAGGCCTGTCTCCTTGGCCTCATAGGCCATCTTGATGCGAGCTTGTAGCAGGGAGACGATAGCAGAGGCTTTAATTCCTTCCCGGAAAGAAACCATGGCTTGTTCATGCTCCATTTGGACGGTGGCAAGTTTGAGCTCAGCATCCTGGGTGGCCTTCTTCAGCTTGTCCTCATAATGCCGAGTCTTTACCTTGGCAATGGCTCCTTGGTCGGCAACGGTGGTCTCGAGCTGTTTAATCCGGGCGTCTTGAAATGCGCTCGTGCTGCAGGCATCGGTGTAGAGGTGGAGCAGATGCTGGAGGCCCTGCACATCAAATTCAGGTATGAGTTAAAATGTATTAACCAGGATATCTTGTCAGGATATCCTATCAGGATATATGTGCAGGATATATGTACAGGATATGAAGCAGGATATTACCTTGTTGAGGAAGGATGTCATTGGCTCTAAGGAGTCAGAAAAGCTGAGTTCATCATAGGAGAACCCTTCTGGACCTGGGGCACTGACTTCAGGACCTTTCCTCTTTTTTGCGGTGGAAGCACGAGTCCTCGGATTAGCCTTAGGAGCCAGGAGCGGCTTGGAGCTGGTGGCAGCAGGGGTCTCTTTCTTGACCATGACTGGAGTAGGGTAACTGTCAAGTTCATCAAGATCAAGGAAGATCGGAACCTTGCTGGAGTCTGCATACAGGGAGTAAAATTTCTCCTAAGTATATCAAATAAAAACATGTATGCAGGATATTGTGCAGGATCCTTACCAGACATGTTTGCACTGGAAAGAGGGCTTGGAGATGGTGGAGACGGGTTAAAACTTCTTTCAGCCTCCGGGAGGAGTCTGATAGCGTCAATTCTCTTCTGTGAATCAGCAAGGGGAGGTGCAAGCTTCCTAAAATCAGCTGTGTACAAGACAATAAAAAAGAAATTGATCAGTTCAGGATATGGAATAGGATATAAGGCAGGATCATCCTTAAACCCTAAATCCTACCCTTTTTCAACCACTTCACCGGATATTCCGTTCCACCAGGGATTGAGTCTCTTTTTACAAAGAAGAACTTAGATTGCCATTTCTCCTCGTTCCTGGTGGCACGAAGTATCAGCGGATCGCCGGAGGTGGAATAAAACAAAAATCTACAGGATCCGTGGCATCTAAGCCGATATGCTAAAGGGAGGTCATGAACAGAAAGATCAGGAATGTGATTCTTCTTGATCTGGTCAAGAACGGACAAGACTCGCCAAAGCATCGGCATTGTTTGGCTAAAAGAGATTTTTGTGATTTTGAAAAACTCGGTGATAAAATCTGGGAAAGGAAACCGTAATCCTAAGGTGAAAGGAAAGGCACTAAAACACAACCACTCGCCGGAAACCATGTCCGACCAGATTTCCCGGTCAAACGGCCAGAATACCATCCCCTCCGGGAAGATACCGGAGGATTTGAGAGCCGACAAGTGGGCACTATCAAAAGAGCATATCTCTTTCTCCGGTTCTTGGAGAAGATTCTGCTGGATAAATGTGGGAGCCGAGTCACCAGAACTGGATCTCGTCTGTCTTGCCATTTGAACGCCTGAGTTTTTGATCGGAAAGAGAGAATGAAGATGAAGATCAGAGAGAGAATGCTTACCTTTTTCCTTATCGGTAATGGTTAAAAAAGAGATGAGGATGAGAAGATATAGGGAGCAATGAGTAAATATAGGTTGTGTAGTTGCAAAACGGTCACATCATGGGTCTAATCTCTTAATTGCCTTGGTATTCGGAAAAAATATAACCGTTAGTGCCAGGATACTAAACGGTAATATTTTTGGGGACAATTGTTTTGGGTGAAATTCTGAGCCCATATCCTGGATAATATCTTGAGTTCTATCTTGGTTATATGATATGTGTTCAGTCCCGGGATACTCATTCATGATATTGGTAACATCCTGAATGATATCCTGAGGATTACTAACGGATTATGTGCAGGTACGCGGGTCAGAAGCTTGCAACGTTCATGAAGACTCATTCCCCGGAAGACTCGGTCTAAGTTGTTCAAGGAGAGACGTTGAGCCCGCTTTATTTGGTTCCAAACGGCTATTAATGGAATATTCGGGAGCATCCCATATTTATAGGAATTTTAGTTTCTATTTTGTAACTATAAATAGGTGGATAAATCAGATCGAATAGGACATCACAACTGCACTCACTACTCTTTCACACTTGTTCTCTCGCAATTTTCACTTTCACAGCAAAGATTGTAACACTTAGCGATCTGGTCAATATCCTGCACTGTATCCTGACGTTTAAAGCAATAAGAAGAACAAGGCAGTTGCGATTGTCAGCTCCCGAGGTTTTGTGCCGGCGATCTAGATTGATCAAGGGCTTTCCTCGTACATCTCGTGTCACCCCCTTTACTTTTTGCTCATTGTTTGATCGTAGATACAGCTCAATATCCTGAGCCGTATCCTGGAAACTGTTTTTCTAAACAACTTAACCAGCATATTTTCAACATACTTTTTAGCACACTACCTCACTTAACTAATTTGATCACTAAATTGCTTCGGTAATTTTTAACCAAAACAGTTGTGTATCTGAATCAAGTTCTCAAACAAACACCACTAAAGATGAGTTGGTATTGAACCAAGAATATGAAGATCACGGTGCAGACACGTGGGAAGAAAGTCATTGGACTGCCGCATATGAAGTCAAATGTGATCAAACTTGGACATCAGATGTCACACCCCGACCGAGTTAAAACAACGAAACCTCGGCAGAAACGTCGGGGAGTGGAGTAACATAATCATTGTTTCACAACCATGGATACAAAAGTTTCGTTTTATTGATAATATTAAACATTAACATTGTCTTAAAGCAAAACAAACATGTTACACATCGTCTATCTTTGTTATTATGTCACTAAGGCCTCGTCCAGATCCTATGTGAGCATGCATCCTATCAATCAACATCATGCAACACCAGCTGAAACATATGTAAAAACAAAGTCAGCAAAGAAATGCTGGCGAGCACATATGTTTTAAGAGAGTGTCGGATTCATGGCTAGTTTACATGTTGCAATACCTTATTAAAAACCTTGTTTTGAAAAGTGTATAGTATTGCGACATAATTAACCAACTCAAATCAAGTGGGTTATAGTTTATAAAATCTCGTAGCCATGATTCTTAACCCCAAAACATTTGTTTTAGTAAACCAAATTGTAAAACAACTCGTAAAAACTCGTTAATAAAACTCGTATGGTTTATATTACTTAGAAAACATCGTTGTGTGATCTCGTTTCAAAATCGTTTACCCAAGTGAACTAAATAACGCCACGGTAAGTAACATGATGAGAACACTTATATATAAGACGTACCAGCTGCGTATCTACCATGTTTTCACCACATTACAACCGTCCCGTTATCTAAACACTAACCAAAAACCAATCGTTTGTTCAAATCGTTTAACTCGTTCCAAAATCGTTTAATTGTTCCAAAATCGCTCTCGTTTTAATTGTGAAACTACTTTTGGTCGTCTCGCTAATAACATCTAAACCTTTGCAACTCGACTATCTCGCTTCTCGCATTAACAACCCACCAAAGGGTAAGTTAAGAATCACAGATTCAGTCGTTACCCACATAACCCCCACACATAACCATGGGTGCAGTCTGATAACGGGATTTGTCAGATCCTATGGTACCATAACCTAATACTGGTCGGCTTGATCAATGTTAATGAATGTCATTTGTTATGTAACTACGCCCAACAAGTTTGTTCACGTTATCGAAATCGTTATTAATTTTATATAAACCATATTAATCATTTCGAAAACCATCGTTAAAAACATCGAAAACATTTAACACATATGAATCACACCAAAACAATCGAAAATAGTAAAATAGGGGAACTATGTACTCACTTGAAGTGCAAAGTTTCCTCAATCAAAAGAACTCAACAAAGCTCAAACAAGGAAATCAAGCAGCACCTAGAAATCGGATCACTAGATAAATAATCAACACCTAAATCGGAAGATCGGATAGAATGAAGTCTTGTAAACCAAATGAGTATTGGGACTCATGTGATATGGTTTAACAAAGCCTACATCCTAAATCGGAACCTAACCTAAGTGCTTTCGACCCGTTACGACCCATTAAGGTAGCTTACGCTACTTTAACGCGTCGTTCGCGCAAAAGCACGTTCGAGATGCCTAACTAGTCCTATGACAAGTATTATATGCCTAAACATGTTTAAATATGTTGCATAATTAGTTATGTGACAAAAATTTAGGTTGCATATGCTTAAAATTCAATTATGCATGAAAAGGGCATTTTGGTCATTTACCTAAGGCATATAAACTACCTATCATACAACTAATTAAACCTAAGTGACCATAAGGTATAACCTTGGAAGGTTATTCCCTATACAACTATGGTCACTAAACATGCTTGGTCGGATCCTAATGATCGACCAAACGGGTCGAGTTCGAAAGTCTAAGCGGGTGTTTAGACCGCTTGACTTACGACTCTACATAAGCACTAGACTAAAAGTGACGAGCTAAACATGTTGAAACATGTTTAACTAAGTTAGAAAACAGGTTTTGATATCAAAACAAACGGTTTTGATACCCAAGAATAGTTTGGTTACAAAATACGCATAAATACGCATTTTGGCCGAAACTATGACTCGTCACTACACCTACTCAACGTGGTAATCAGTAGGTATAGTCACAAGGGACTATGACCATCGTGATTAAGCTCACGTTGCGAAGTTCAAACGAACTTCGTGTTGACCAACTCGTGGTCAAAGAAGAAAGTCAAACACTGTTTGACTTTTATGCTAGAAAAACGATAAAAGCACGAAAGAAACTTACAAAGGGTCTAAGCTAGTAAGATTTGAACTCAAAAATTCTCAGGTATGAAGCTTCACAAGGAGAGCTTCAACTTAGAGAAGATGATTGAGATTCAATTGTGAAGAATGAAGGAAATTCAAGTGGGTATTTATAGAATTCCCACAACCGTTAGGATCGTTCCTCGATAATTGAGCTTCGATCTGGACCTTACAAGTGTGGCACATTGTTTTGGAATACTAGGGGTGTCCCAAAACCATCAAACGGTATTGCAAATGTTACAAAAAGGGCCCTGAACTTCAAGTCGTTTGCTGAAAATTGCTGAAAGTTGCTGAAAATGGATTTTTCTGCCCAGATGAGGCCGTGGCGTCGTTCCACGACAAAACCATATAGTAGTGGCGTGACGCCACCATATGCCAGATCCAGAAACTTTCGACATTGTCAGTTTTGGTCCTTGCAACTCATTTAGGCCATTTTGACGCGTTTAAACCCCGTTAACCCATTTTCAAGGCTCAAAAATGAAGTTTAAGCATAGGGAACATGAAATATGCTCAAAAACATCTCGGATGTCGGTTCGTTTGGTCGTACGGTTGCGTTGTTCGGTTAATTACGAAGAAAACTCGAACGGACGCAAAAACGATCCAAATTACACGACGAATGGAATTTTTGCATTCCAATCACTAAAATAAAATATTTTAATGATTACAAAAATTTTTGGATGTCCGGATATATTCAGAACGTAAGATATGCGGAAAATGCAAACTTATGCACTTTTTGGCGCTTTTAGTACTTATTGATCAAATAAGTTTATTTTCGCATACCAAACCCCTCAAAGCCTATTTATAAGCTATGTAAAGGATATTTAGGGTATGTTTAACTTATGATCAAGTTTCGGAACGTTCGTTACTGAACAAATCGGCATACTTTCACAGTTTGACACAAATAGTCCCTACGATCGAACAAACTTGATTTCGACACACCAAACCATCCAAAACTTATTTCTAAGTTATGTAAAGGTTATTTAAGGTATGTTAAGCCTATGTCACTATTCCGGAGTGTTTGTCGCGTTAAACTGACTACGTTTACGCACCAGTTTGCATATAACCTTCCAAAAAGCGATTTAAAGCTTGAAATCGGAATCGAATCAAATCGTAAAATCATCAAACACAAATACACACATAATAACACCAAGACACATTGTTTTATTGATAATTGACATTGTTTTACATTATACATCGTTTACAGAGCACAGTTGTCACATCAGACGTAAATCTTGTAGCAAATATGTGGTTCCCAATTTGCAGAACATAATCACAGATTGTCTAGAGAAGCGCTTTTATCTTGTGTCATATGGTAACAAGAGTATGCTGTTCCAAGTTCAATTCCAATTGTAGTTTTTTCAACTCTGCTGTTCCAAATGCAGCTGATGAAACCGGAGCTGTTATATCGGTTGTTCAGTACTTTCGTGATAAATACAATGTTCATCTTCGTTATCCTTTGCTTTCTGCAATTCAAGCAGGCACGGATGCTAAACGTACTGTTATTACATCCGAGACGATTCAAGTGAGTCCTGTGAAGCAAGTGTCTGTCTATTCAATCGGGAGGAATCATTGCATTACATCCACGTTGAAAAACAGAATCGATACATTTAGGGAAAATGGGGTTGAAAGATGATAACCCAACAGTGGAAGATCTCATTCTACAGTTTCGATAAATTCAGGGGTATTCTCAAATAATATTTCCTAGATGTTTGAAGACCGACAAATGTCCAAAGTGCTGCTTCTTCGTTCGCATGACGAAAAGTTACCGCGTGATAGGAAGCTACCTTGCAAAATAAAAAAATTAAATCGACACATTCAATACGCATCGTATAGGCCTATACGATGCGTATTACTTTTTGGTAAGGGGACATTGTCAGCCATTGACAGACATAAAAGTTTGAACCCACCTCAATACGCATCGTATAGGCCTATACGATGCGTATTGAGGGTGTCGATTTAATCGTCTAAGGTGTGCCAATAATACGACCCAAATAATAATAAATTAGATGATTAGGAAGGAAGATGAAGACCTTGAAGTAAGTAAAGCAAAGCTAATCTCCGGCAGGGCAGGAGGCAGTAGGAGTAGGAGAAGGAGAAGAGATGAACGAGATGGAAGTGGAGGCCCGGGTGAAGCCCCTAAGTTACAAAGTGAAGGCCATTTCCAGAGAATCCCCGTCGCAGAAGGCTTCACATGTCCTCGACATTGACCTCCGCAACCACTGGTCCACAGCCACCAACACCAAAGAATGGATTCTGCTCGAACTCGATGTACCTTCCTTCTATCTATCTATCTATCTATTTCCTTGCTTGCTTGCTTGCTTCTTCTTTATTATAACTACTACTTGTTACGCTTTCGTTTCAATTTCCCTCTTAGGGTAGCTTTCTTTCGGATCTGCAATTAGACACTTGTTGGTTTTAGTCAGCGTCTCTGAGAATTCACCTACCCTGTTCGATATTGAAAAAATGTGCCCTTCTGTTATGTTTTGTTATTATTTAAAAAAGATCAAATCAGTTTTGGGCTTAATAAACATAATTACAAGTGGGCTAAATTCTAAACCATAAAAATGATTTGTAAATGGGGCTATATTGAAAGTGCTATGTGTTTACTATTTAAAAAAAAATAACATATACGTATCGGATTTTTTTTTAAATCGCATGCCCCTCGAAATCGTGGGCCTTGTGCGGAGGTCCTCCCCGCACACCATCAAAGCCTCCCATGGTTTTAGTAAAAGTGATCATCTTTCTTTCTTTCTTTCATGTTTGCAGGAACCTTGCCTTCTATCACACATAAGGATATACAATAAGTCTGTCTTGGAATGGGAAATTTCAGTTGGCCTGCGCTACAAGGTAGTTGTTTCTTAAATTAAATGCCATGCAAATCTTTCTTCTCTTTTGCTTGCTTGCAGCCAGAGACCTTTATCAAAGCCCGCCCACGCTGTGAAGCCCCTCGCCGCGATATGCTCTACCCCATCAACTATACCGCCTGTCGTTATGTCAGAATATCTTGTTTGCGGGGTAATCCCATTGCTATTTTCTTCATTCAGGTAGTACTAGTATTATTATGCTATTTCCTAAAGCCAATTCCTATTGTTATTATTATTTTGTGAAAAAAAAAAAAACAAAAACAAACCTTCCTGCCTTGCAGTTGATTGGTGTTCCAGTTATTGGTCTTGAACCAGAATTTCAGCCTGTTATTAATCACCTATTGCCTCACATTACTTCTCACAAGCACGATGCTGAGGACATTCATCTTCAGGTGGAACAATAATTTATATGTGTGTGTATCTTTATTTATGCATACTTCTGATTATCATCTAACTCCACTCGTATATAGCTTCTTCAAGATTTGACAAATCGGTTGATGACATTTCTTCCCCAACTTGAGGTATATTTTTTCCGTTAAAAAATGTTGCCTTCAGCGTTTTGTCTTACTTAATGAAAGTATTTCTGTGCAGGCAGATCTCAACAGCTTTCCGGATGCTCCAGAAACTACTCTTAGGTTCCTTGCCATGCTTGCAGGACCCTTTTACCCAATTCTTCACATACTAAATGAGAGGTTAGTAGCTAGCAAGTATATAATGGATTTTTATTTTCATGGGTCTTCCTCTCCTCATTGTAATAGTTACAGGGAAACTGCTAAATCATCTAGCAATGCTTTGGAAATTGAAGCATCTAAGAACAGTCTTCCATCACCTGCTTTAACAGTTTCCTCTAATTTTGAGGTACAAACCTGAAATTGTTCCTTGTCTTTCTTTGTATTTTGTGTTCAAGTTGAGTTGACTAAATTATTTTCATTTTTAGCCAAGGAGATCACGTAACACAATATCCACTTTCTCTCACACTGCCACTCCAACTGTTTTTCGGCCTGATGCAATCCTTCTGTTGCTAAGAAAGGCTTATAAAGATTCTCATCTGGGAACTGTTTGTAGAACGGTAATAAATGGCCGATCTTCTAAATTCATATGTGATAAAATGGCAACAGATTTTACTTAATTATTATAAACTCTATTTCAGGCTTCTAGGGTTTTACTGAAGCTTGAACATCCCAACATACATGAAGGAACAGTTGATGATAAGGACCCAAGTTCTGAGTCATTTCATGCTCTTGATTATTCAAACTTGTTTGGGGAGGAGTTTAGGGTAACTGATGATCATTGGGACTTAAGATATCTCCAACTTTTAGATATGAAGGCGGTTGAAGAAGGAATATTACACGTTCTTTTTGCTTGTGCATCCCAGGTGGGTGATTAAACTTATTGAAAGTGAACTACTTTTTCAATATGACCTCACTTGAATTACTTGTTGATAAGTTTATTTATGTTTCAGCCTATGCTTTCCAGTAAATTGGCTGGAAACAGTTCTGAATTTTGGTCCACATTGCCACTCATACAAGCTCTACTGCCAGGTTTACTAGCCAATTGCTTTCAATATGTTTTTTTTTTCGTTTGGGGGGGGGGGGGGGGGGGGGGGGGGTGTTTCTGGTGATCAAATCAAGCATGATACTTGACGGGTTCTAATCCCTATTTATTGAGTTAATTTGTTATGGGAATAATACTGTTTCTTATTTTAATCTTTCAGCACTTCGTCCTAATTTTAGCAGTTCCGGTCAAGTTGATGATAGTTTTTCAGCATGGAGACAACCCTTTGTACAACATGCATTGTCTCAGGTTTTCCTCTTTTTTATAATTTTTTTAATATTTGCAAATTAAAATGTCTTATTTTATTTTAATTTTGTCACTAGGTTGTGGTGACATCAACTTCCCCCTTGTATCGCCCACTTCTTCATGGTTGTGCTGGCTACTTGTCTTTTTCACCATCACATGTTGGTTATTTTTTTTTACCAGTTACCTTATTATATATATTTAATTTGATATGCATTATCATTGAAAGAAAATTGCTATATGTGGTGCAGGTCAAGGCCGCATGTGTTCTCATTGATCTCTGTACGGGTGTGCTTGGACCATGGATAGGTCAAGTAATTGCAAAGGTCATAATAAGATTAAATTATTTTGCTCATAATTCAAAAGTTACACATTTTTTTCAATAAAAATGCTTTTTGGATAATTGCAGATGGACTTAGCTGTGGAGCTTATCGAGGACCTTTTGGGTGTAATTCATGTAAGTCAAACTTTACAAACCTCAAAAACATTCCAAAATTGTTTTCAGATTAGTCAAAACGATAGGTCGTATTTATTGATGATAAACACGGTACAATATAAATTATTGTAAAGAGTAAAACATTACACTTAGGTACCCTCTAGTATATAAGATATAAAGTACATGGTCTAACATTCCCCCGCAAGTTGAGGGCGGGGAACGACCTGCAACTTGGATTTTAAAAATAAAATACGTTGAGAAGGTAAAGGCTTTGTGAAGATATCCACGATTTGATCACTCGTGGATCTGAATTGGACATTCAGTTGACCTTGAGCTACCTGTTCACTAACAAAGTGGAAATCAACCTCCACATGTTTTGTACAAGCATGAAATACAGGATTGGCTGAGAGATAGGTTGTCCCAGATTGTCACACTAAAGAGTAGGAGATGTTTTTACTGGAATGCCGAGTTCATGTAGAAGAGACTTTAACCAAATTAATTCTGCGACAGTGTCACTGGAAGCAGCCTCTCTATTCCTACGGGGTAGAGGTAAGGCTGTCTACATCTACCCTCCTCAGACCCTACCTTAGCTTTGCTATTGGTGGGATTTACTGAGTATGATGATGATGTTGAATTCCGCGACAGTGTCAGCAAGAGCCTTATACTCAGATTCAGTTGAAGACCTCGAAACAGTTCTCTGTTTATGGGCACACCAAGAGATGAGGTTGGATCCCAAATATATGGCAAACCCTCCCGTGGATCGACGATCGACTTGACCAATCAGAATCAGAGAAGGCCTGAACCGGTGAAGTGAAGGTGTTCTGCCAATGAACATCGGTGAAGGCTTGTAAGGAGGAGCCCTAGGTGTGACATATTTATGTAAACGCAGGATACTTTTAATAGCTAACCAATGATTGTCTGTTGGAGCGTGCATGAATTGACACACAATTTACAGCAAAGGCAATATCCGGTCGAGAGAGAGTGGCATACTGTAAGGCTCCAATTGTTTGACGATACTCATCGGATCTAAAAGTAAAGGGCTATCATCATTGGTCAATACTTGTGAAGTACTCATCGGAGAACACATCGGTTTGCAATCAAAGAGACCTGAGCGATGAAGGACATCTAAAATGTATTTAAGTTGTGATAAGACAATATCCTTATTATGATGAACCACTTCAATCCTCAAAAAATAGTGAAGTTGGCCAAGATCTTTAATTGCAAAAATGGAACTCAGTCGATGAACAATGTTGTCAATGGCTGAGTTGTCGGTATTGATGATGTCGTCTACATAAACAAGAACATAGACAAGAGTACCACCTGAGTTTAAGATGAAGAGAGGGATCAGTTTTGGATCCACAAAAAAAACGAGCTGATAAAGAACTGTTGATAAGTGGTTAAACCAGGCTAGGGGAGCTTGCTTAAGCCCATAAAGAGATTTGTGAAGAAGACACACATGATTCGGTTTAATTGGATCAACGAAACCAGGTGGTTGTTTCATGTGAACTGTTTCTTTCAAGTCACCATGTAAAAAGGCGTTTTGTATATCTAGTTGACGAAGAGACCAGTCGCTTGTCACAGCAAGAGACAAAAAAACCCGAAGAGTGGTTGCTTTGATCACTGGACTGAACGTCTCATGATAGTTAATGCCGTGTTGTTGAGTAAATCCTTTGGCAACAAGACGTGCTTTATAACGAGTGACTTTTCCTTGTGCATCTTTCTTTAACCTGTATACCCACTTACAATTAATAATATTAGTGTTGTTGACATATGGGACTAAAGACCATGTTCCATTCTTATGAAGCGCCTCAAATTCCTCAGTCATGGCATGACCCCACTTTGGGGACTTGTTGGCAACGATAAAAGAGGTTGGTTCGATTAGAGAAGAAGAACGAGTGGCATTAAAAGCTGATGGATTATAATTGGTGTTTTTTTTGGGGTTTTGATGAAGATGAGATGGTCGAGGCCGAGGGGGAGGTGGTGGCGGATGAGGATTAGAATGTTGTGAGGGAGGTGAAGAAGGAACAGTGGTGTGTGAGGAAGGTGATGTTGGTGATCGTTGTGGTGTGGTGTGGGAGAAGTAGGTGACGTAGGCGTGGTAGAGTGTGGTTTGATTTGAATGGGTACAACAGAGGAGTATGGAATCGGTGTGGGGTAAATAGAGACATATTGGGAAGGTGGAGGGGCTTATGGTTGAGTAACAGGAGTTTGAAAGGGGAAGGCATCTTCATTAAAATGAACATGCCTGACTATGTATATCCATTCGTTGATAGGATAAAAAAATGATAACCATGATGATTTTGACTATAGTCGAGAAAAACACATAATGTAGAGCGAAAATCCATTTTATGATGGTTGTACGGTCGAAGATAGGGACAACATTGACACCCGAAGACACGAAGAAATGAGTAATCTGGTTGGCGATTAAAAAGTTGTTGAAAGGGAGACTTGTTTGAAGATATTCTGGATGGTAGTCGATTGATGAGATAGACGGCTGTTTCAAAAGCGTAATGCCAGAATCGTTGTGGAAGATGAGACTGGGCCAAAAGGGTAAGCCCGGTTTCCACAAATTGACGATTATGGCGTTCAACGATTCCATTTTGTTCACTAGTATAAGGACAAGAACGTCGACGAACAATGCTAAGTTTTGTGAAAAAGGAAGAAAGGTTACGAAACTCCCCTCCCCAATCTGTCTGGACACTTTTTAATTTGGTGTTAAATTGTCGTTCCACCATTGTTACAAAATGTGTAAATGTGGTGTATACATCAGATTTGTGTACAAACGGAAAATACCACATATAACGGGAGTGATGATCAACGCATAACAAAAAGAAACGATGCCCATCAAGAGATACAGTTGGAGAGGGTCCTCAAACATCACAATATATCAAATCCAAAATATTATTACTTTGAAACTTAGAGTTATCTAGAAAGTTTGGATGATTTTCCCAACTGATAGGGGGTACACAAAGATGAACAAAATTTAGTAGAAACTGGTAAAGAACAAGACGAAACAATAGACTGAAAAACACGTTCATGTGGGTTTCCAAGACGTTGATGCCAAATGATTGAGGGAGCTCTGGTTGCTGTGAAGACCTGCTTGGGAATGGTTTTAAGCTGAGGAAGATGGATGTAGCATAAGCCGTTATCACTTGGACCCATAAGAAGAATGAAATTCAAAATAAACATTATTGTCAAGGCAAAATTGTTTAACAGATAGTAGATTATTTTTAAGTGTGGGTACGTGAAGAATATTAGAAAGATTAAATGTTTTATTAGGTGAAAAGGATTTCGATGAACCAATGTGGAGAATAGGTAAAGGCTTACCATCACCAACGTGGAGGGAATCATTACCTTGATAGACTTCGGTGTTGTCAAGGTTCAATAAGTCAGGAGTAGCATGGCCATTAGCACCGGTGTCAGGGAGCCATGTGGCTCCTGAGGTTGATCCAATGTTTGAAAAACTTGCAAAATTAGCTTGAGGTCTTGCAAAATTAACTTGAGGTCCGTTCCGAGCAACAAAAGTAGGTTGATTCGGGCATTGGGATGGGAGGTGCCTAATACCACAATGATTACAGTGGCCATACACCATGTTTTGAGTTGATGCCCAAGCAAACTGTCGGGTAGGACCAATATGGGTATTATCACGGCCCCGGTTGTTGTAATTACCACGATACGCACCTCGGGAATTTCCCCGACGATTGCCTTGGGTGTTTGGCGGCCGAGCAGCATAGAAAGCCCGTGGTTGAGAGTTGGGTGGGGTAATAGGATTTAACTGATAACCCAACTGTGATGCCAACTGTTGTAAACTATTTAGCTGTGGCTGAATGGTGCTAGGGTTCCCAGTGGTGGTGGCAAAAACTTGTGGTGTTGGAACAATAATATTAGACTGAGGATTATGAATCATGTAATCATGGTCAGCCAAGAGGCCGTGCAATTCATTGAAAGTTACATGTGGGTGACGAGTTAAAAGATTCGATTTTGACACGTGATATTCATCTCGTAATCCAGAGATGGTAAGCATAACTAGGTCTTTGTCCTTCATGGGTTCGCCAATATTGGCTAAAGTGGTTGCATATTCCGTTGCTCTGGTTAAGTAAGGGATTGGGTTTCATCATTTTTCATCATTATTCTAAGTAATTGAGTTTTTAACATGTACCCACGAGAGGCACTGTTTGGTGCAAAGATCACGAGAAGTCATACCTTGAACATGTACTCTGATATGCTATCCATCTTGAATAACTAGGGTTATCAGTAGTAGAGGAGGAGTCACCTACAATGGCGGAGCATAGGGTAAAGTGGGGGGTGCACCCGCCCCCCGAATGTTTCGGTTAGAAGTGTAAAATTTCCTATTTTTCGTTCAAAAATTTTAAAATTATATAGGATTGTCCCCCCAATTATTTTGTCTAAATATTTATACAATATATAAATTGGGTCCCATGACTTTCCGCCCCCTCGGAACTTTTGGTCAAGCTCCGCCACTGGTCACCTACTTTATCTGGTTCTATAATAATTTTCGGTTCTGGACACGGAATGGTTCCATCCACATAATCAAACAAGTTAATAGTGATTAAAAGGGCTCGATCATCGCTTTCCAATACCCATAGTTTGTTGGGGAGAGGGTGCGAATTTGCGAGTATTCTGAGCAATTTTCTCAGCAGGAGTGAAGGCAGCAATTGCAGCCATGGGATTTGATCAGAGTTTTAGATTGGCAGGGAAAACAAAACTCAGTTACCTGGTTGGCCAGAATTTATTATAGACCGATCGGAATTTGGATTCTGATCAGATTGATCGACAGTTGTTGTAGGAATTTGATGGTTGATCAGAAAGCTGCTGTTGTGATTTGATGCGGTTGTTATCTGATTAGAAGGTTGCTGTGGTTGTTTGATTGGGTTGTTATCTGATCGGAATGAAGTATTGTTGCCGGAAAAGAGAAGGGTCGACGATTGGATTGAGAGGTGCTCTGATACCAAGTCGAAACGATAGGTCGTATTTTATTGATGATAAACATGGTACAATACAAATTATTATAAAGAGTAAAACATTACACTTAGGTACCCTCTAGTATATAAGATATAAAATAAATGGTCTAACAAGACTAATAAATAATTTTTGATATGTGATTTTTTAGGGTGCTCGTCCTGCTGCGATAGCTGATGCACGTGCTGCTCTAAAGTACATTATTTTGGCATTATCCGGTCATATGGATGATGTAATGGCAAGATATAAGGTTAGTTTTTTTTTTTTTTTTCAATGGTTTGGTTTGTTTTATATAGCAGTTGCTCCATGAAGATGAAAATATGGTTGTTTTTTAGGATGTTAAGCACCAAATTCTGTTTCTTGTGGAAATGCTGGACCCTTTAATTGATCCAGCTTTAACCCCTTTGAAGAGCATGATAGCGTTTGGAAATGTATCTCCAATATTTCATGATAATCAGGAACAAAATTGCACTGGTGCATTAAATATTATCAAAACAGCGGTAACAAAATCTGCCATCCTTCCCTCTTTGGAATTTGAGTGGAGACGTGGTTCAGTTGCCCCTATGTAAGCATTATCTTTTATTGTAAACTTCTTTTTTTTTTTTAATTTTAGTTTTAAAAATTATGTTATCATTATTTTTCTTGCAGTGTACTTCTCTCAATTTTGGAGCCTCACATGCATTTGCCACCTAATGTTGAACTTGGCAAACCTCAACGAACAGATGTCTCTCTTAATGAAAAGATTATTGACCAAGATGATAGTGATGATGTCAAGCTAGAAACTTTTGACGATGTAAGCATTCTTTTTGCACCCCCTGAAGTACGGGACATGGTGCTTTCGTGTGGTTCTGATCAAACCACCTCAGATCCAAGCAACGCAGAAGAAATACAGTTAGTTGAGAAAAAAGCGGCCAATATTGAGTACTCTGAGCTGCATGCAGAATGCCTACATCTAATGAAATTTGCAGATTGTGAGTTGTGGGCCACTGAGTTTCAACGGGTGGCATCCCATTTACATTCACAAAGTGATAATAATACACCAGAGGGTCATAACGCTGCTCTAGATGCCCTGTTATTGGCTGCAGAGTGTTATGTTAATCCTTTCTTTATGGTGTCATTCAAAGAAGGTCCTAAGCTTATTAATGAGAATAACTATAGTTTCACAGAAATCAGAAAAATTTTGGAAAAAAGCGACAGTAATTTGGAAACTATAGCTAATGTCGAGAAAAAACGGGACAAAATAGTTGTAGAAATTCTTCTTGAAGCTGCTGAATTGGATTACAAGTATCAGAAAACAGCCCTAAACAATGATGAAGGTGATGATGTCATGCAATTTTCTGTGCAGGATTTATCATCTATGGATGCCATCACTTTAGTTAGACAAAACCAAGCGTTATTATGCAAATTTTTGATAAATTCTTTGCTTAAAGAACAACACATGAAGCGTGAGATTCTGTTGCAGAGTTTGGTTTTCTTGTTGCAGTCAGCAACTAAACTTTATTGTTCTTCTGAACAGATAATTGAAATCATATTAAGTTGTGCTGAATTTTTGAACGATTTGCTTGTGTCTTATTGTCATAAAGGGATTTTGAAACTGGAATTGGTTAAGGTACACGAGGTGGAACGCCACTGGATTCTTCTTCAAAGATTGGTGATAGCTTCAAGTGGTGGTGAAGAAGGGCGATTTAGTAATTTGGTTCCTCCATCATCTTGGCTGAGGAAAATATCATCTTTCTCTTCTTCTTCTTCATCTCCACTGGTTCGGTTTATTGGATGGATGGCAATATATCGTAATGCAGAGCATTATCAAAAGGAAAGGCTGGTTCTTGCTTCTGATTTGTCTGAATTAACAACTTTGTTATCGATTTTCAGTGATGAAATGGCTCTAGTCAGTGACCAGAAAGAGGAATCATCTTTTCGTGTAGTCTACCCTGAAATTAGCCAGTTTTTCCCAAATTTAAAGAGACAATTCAAAGCGTTTGGTGAGGCTATATTGGAAGCTGTTGGATTGCAATTAAAAGTTGTTCCTTCTAGTGCTGTACCGGACTTATTATGCTGGTTTTCTGATTTATGTTCATGGCCATTTCTTCAAAACGGAAAATCTTCTTTTGTTAAAGGGTTTCTTGCAAAGAATGCAAAGGCAATCATTTTATACATACTTGAAGCCATTATAGGTGAGCACATGGAAGCAATGGTGCCCGAAATGCCTAGAGTTGTACAAGTGCTACAGTCCCTATGTACAACCTCATATGCTGACGTGGCGTTTCTAGATTCGGTTTTAGGTTTGTTGAAACCACTCATCTCTTATTCCTTAAAGAAGGAGGAAAATCTTGATTTTGAGTCTTTGTGTTTTGATGAGCTTTTTAGTAACATAAGCAACCGTTCTGAGACATATAGCCGGGCCCCAACAATTCTTGTTTTAGCTTCCATTTTTCTTGATTTATCATCACGAAGAAAACAGGAAATGTTGCAGTCACTTGTATTTTGGGCTGATTTTGCTACCTTTGAGTCAACAACCTCCTTCCATGACTACCTTTCTGCATTTCAGGTAGTAATGGAAAGCTGCAAAACTTTTCTCATTGAAAGACTACAAGTATCGGGCGTCATTCCCATTGATGAAAATTCAGAATCACATTCATTGTTCCTAATTGATGCTTCCCAAAGTCACATCGGGAATCGAAACCCTCATCAGTTATCGGTTGAACAAGTTTCGGAATTCTCGAAAAATCTTGAAATTCTTATTTCCAAGCTTAATCCAACAATCGAGCTATGTTGGAAGCTTCATTTTCAACCAGCTAAAAAGCTCACTGCCATGTCAGCACAGTGTTTTGTCTACTCAAGATGTTTAGCATCCGTGTTAGATAAAGATTCAGTTGACAATTTTCATTGGAAAACAAGTCTTGCACAACTCGCTGAAACAGTTGTTAAATTACAAGAAAACAGTTGTTGGGAGGTTGCCTCTACAGTTATTGACTGCATACTTGATGGGCCTCGGTTTTTGGGTTTGGATCAAGTAATCGGGCCTCTTTGTTTAGCAATGAAGAAATTTTCACAAAGTGCACCAAAAGTTTCTTGGCGTTTACAGACAGATAAGTGGTTATCATCATTATTCAATGGAAAGATCCAGAGTCTTCTGGATAGTCAACTTCCATTAGTTGACCTTGTATCTTCAATGATGAGTCATATCGAACCAGAACAACGTTTTACTGCAGTTAAACATTTGGGGCAGCTGGTGAGCCAAGAAGCTGACAGTGAACAAAATAATCCATGTGATGAGTCAATTTTATCTTGTATTGTTTCAAACACATGGGACCGAATAGTTGTGCTGGCTTCATCTGACACGTCATCACTCTTGAGGACACACGCACTGGCGCTTCTAGTCAAATGTGTTCCATTTGCTGAGAGAACACAGTTGCAATCTGTTCTAGGTGCTGCTGATAATTTTCTTCCTTGTTTAGTTAACCTTGGTCAACAGACATGTGAAGGACCTTTTATGCAACTTTCATTAGCTCTGATTGCCACCGTCTGTTTGTACTCCCCTGTTGAAGATGTTTCTCTGATTCCTCAAAATATATGGAAAAATTTTGAAACTTTGGGTCTATCAAAAACTGGTATATATTGAAATGCTTAACACGTTTGTTTACATTGTTTTAATTGATTCTTTTTTATCGATTATCGTAAGTGTCTGTTGTATATAGGGAAGCATGAAGATCTTGTTCAAAGTGCTTGCCGGGCTCTTTGTAAGCTTAAAAGTGAAGGGGATGAAGCCAAAGGGGTATCGTATTTCCCAAATCATTTCTTTCAAATATTTGTATTATTATTACTATTTTTATAATAAAAGTTTATTTGATCTTATTGAAATATTCTGAAGTGTATATCTTACATGAATAGATTCTCAAGGGAGTTCTCACATCAAATATTCCGAAACAAGAAGAGTCAGATTTTGTAAGTACACGCGAGTCACTTCTCCAGGTAAGCAAACATTTTGAAACTTATAATTGTATGTGATTATTGAAACTATTTTTATGCTTATTATATCTAATATATGTATAGGTCCTTGCGAATTTGACTTCTGTACAGTCATACTTTGACTTCTTCTCCAAGAAAACTGATGAAAAACTTATGGTAAGTTCTGTTTCACAAGATTTCAGTTGATTTTTTTAAATAATTAACAGATTTTAATGTATCATAGGAAACTCAGGAGGCTGAGATTGAATTGGATTTAATACGCAAAGAGCAGTCTGTTAACGAGTCATCTAATGATTTAACAGATTGGAGAAAGCTTCCTTTTCTAGCAAGTAATTTCTCTTATATCAACATTTAAGGTTTAATGATATATATTCCACTATATATTTATGCTAATTGTTCCATCCAGATTATGGGAAGGAAGATAAGCGCCTTCAAGAAATCAAGGATGAAATCGCGTCTCTGTATGTTGGAAATCTTGTGACTTCTTCTTTCTTTAATAATAGAATTAAGCCCCTCCGTGTTTGCGGCAGGGACGTAAAACCGTGCCAAATAGCATCAATGTCACACCACCGCTAGCGACTACCAACATAGAAGTTGCAACGCGTTAATATGATTAAATTAGAACAAAATGTAAAATAATAACTAAGTTTATCAAGACCTGCGCGTTGCAACGAACCTGTCAAACGAAGAAAAAAATAGACGTAAAAACGTTGAACCACACATGCACGTTCCGTCGTGTTAACTTGCGAACGTAAAAACGTTGAACCTCACACAACCATAGCGCCATGTTAACTTGCAAAGAACGAAACGTAAAACGAAAATTTGCCAAAGATGAAAAGTATAGGTGACCAAAGTTTAAAGTAATAAAGTTAGGTTAAATAGAAAATAATGAAAAGTTTTGGATTAAAAGTAAAAAAACAAAGTTTATGAGGTTAAAATTGCAAAACATGAAAACTTTGGTTAAATGTAAAAAATGAAAACTTTTTTGAAAAACCCCAAAGCATAAGGTATAAGATGATCATGCATAAAAAAGTTGCTAAATAATAGTAGGTAAATTCTAACCCTAATCTGTTGGAATTAGTAATATTGTTTTTTGTGGACAGTGAAAAGGAGAAGCTTAAAGAAGAAATTGTAGCCCGCAGACAGAAAAAGTTGCTTGTAAGACGTGCACGTCAAAAATACTTGGAGGAAATTGCTCTGCATGAAGCAGAGCTCCTTCAAGAACTTGACAGGTTACCTTTTCTTGTGTTATAAAAAGTTAATAATGTTATAACAAAATAGATTACTTTATAGAACTTCATACAAAAAGATCTGAAGTCGGATCTCCATTTTGATAGAGAAAGGGCTGCCGAAATGGAAAACGAGATTGAGAGACAAAAAATGCTGGCTGTAGAACGTGCAAAAACTAGTGAGCTTCAGCATAATCTTGATATGGAAAAAGAAAAGAGAACACAGGTATTCTTTTTTATTTCTCCTTTTTATATATTTTTTATACAGTTTCATTTGGGGGTGTAAATGGACCAGCTCAGCGTGTGACAACTTTTTCAAGTTCAAGCTCGGCTAGGCTCGTTTATTATATGTTATTTAGTTACTTTATCTTAATTATATAATTATTTTTGTTATGTAGTAATGTATCGTTGTTATATTAAATAGAAATTATTATATCCGTATAAATAACTATATGCTCATGAGCCATATGAAGCTTGGGCTTCTTTATTAAATGTGCTTATTTTTAAGTTAGGCTTGATTTAAGCTTATAGCGAGCAGATCCCCAGTGGCTCGGCTTGTTTACACCTCTAGTTTCATCACTGTTTTTATTTATAATTAATTTATATAATGTATTCTTATTTCTTTTAATACATTTTTTTTTGCAGAGGGAGCTCCAACGAGAGCTAGAACAGGCTGAGTCGGGGCTTCGGCCAGGGTCAAGAAGGGAATTTTCCTCCAATAGCAGGCAGGATTTGGTGTTTTTTTTTTCGACCTGTGAAACTCATTCATATTTTAGCTATTTTTTAGTTTTAAATGTTTGACCCACCAGAGATGGGTCATATTGCGAGTTTCTAATTTTCTCAATCCTGTACGCAGTCGACCTCGAGAGAGATATCGGGAAAGGGATAACGGAAGACCAACCAACGATTTAACAAACCCTAGTTCTTCTTCAATGCCACGGCAATTTTCAGGCCAACCACCAACTCTTCTGCAAGCGCGTGATGAAGGCGATGAAGAAAACTTTGAAGGTAGCAGAGACTCAGGCGATACAGGGAGCCTGGGTGAAGCAGATCTAGTAATGGCGTTGGAGGGGCAATCTGGTCAACGCAGAGGGAATAAGTCAAGGCAGATGAGAGAACGACGTGAAGGGAAATGGGAAAGAAGACATTAGGCAGATAGGGAATAGTCATTCTTCTCCAATTTGTATTTATGTATCCTATATGTAACTGTTAAAAACATCATTTTGAAAACCCTATTTTTGGGTTCAAATGTTTCATTTATATATGAATTTTTGGAGTTCAAATTTTGTTCAACAAAAATGCTACATACAAGTAGTCATCCTGACCTTACTTGTATGTATTATGTCCGCACACAAAAATAAAGTCATGATATGCCCAACCTGAGTCGAAAGCAAGAAGCATAAAAAATAAAGTTCTGATGCTCAAAAGGACACATATTTCAACTAATTGAAAACCATAAAAACAAACACTAGTATCGGTTTTGATAATACTACGACTGGTACCAACGTTCGGTTTGGTTCGTCATGATATCGAATATAGCCTATGATACCAAAAAATACTTTATTTTAATCACAACTCCATATTTCACAAAAATTATACCGAAATGTCAAGGAAAATAAAAAACTGATCACAACTGAGTATTCAACTGTTTGAAAAGTTAACGAACACAAGTTTTTAAACGAAAGTCGATTTAAAACCATAAAAAGGAATACTAGTACAACCGGTCGAACCAGGTATGGTTTAAAAACCAGTTTTTAAAACATTTGCTTTATGTTGTTTGGGTTTGAAGTAGTAATAATAATTACTAACCTAAACGTAATTTTATAAGAAAATGTGTACATGTAAATGCTTATTTGCATTGAAAAGAAAGAACACAATTATTATTAAATTTAAATAAGTAACCATATAAAGATTAATGTGTTGAGCTTTACATCACTATATGCAATAACATTAGGTTTATACAACGAAAAGATGTGTAGGTCGATACATGACATGATAAATTTATAAGTTCCATGCTGCTTGTATGCTATTACAAAATGTCACACACAAGTGTTGGAAAAAAAATGTCAGACAAACCATTATTGAAAAGTATAAACCATAAATTAATTTCAATAAAAGCTGAACCAATATGATAATCATATCACCAATGGCAGGTTTACTGCCATCACAAGCTCCACAAGTATTCAAATATTCCTGGCCAATGCATAGAAAACGCGATTTAAGATTCTTGAGGAGCTTCAAATCTTGTCGGGTGTCAATGCCCGCCATGCAACAAAGTCCCGATATCAGAATTATGAGCAAAACAAGTCCCTGAAATGTCGAAAACTTGTGTCATGAGAAATAATAGGGGAGTTGGTATTAGGGGCGTTCAAGTTCCAATTCCGCCAATTTTGAAGAAAAATCTGGGCCGAGCCATAACTACAGCTTAAAAAACGACAAACCAAACTGGCAGAGTTTGGTGGGTCGGCCGGTTGTACCCATTTGTATAGCTGGAGACTAAATACGTTACAAAGTGCAAACCACAGGGACCATCTATGTACTTTTTAAAGTTAGGGGCCAAATCCAAAAATTTGGATAACTACAGGGACCATCCGTGTACTTTACTCTATAATATATAACTAAATATTACAAAAGTGAAAAAAAAGATACAAACAACAAAGGTTAAACAGCTGGCCGGTTCGGGTTCCTAGTTTCAAACCAAAGTGAACTTAACTGGCAAGCCACAAAGACCAAGTGTTTGGATCTCATACCACCAGCGGCCCGATTTGTTTTGGTTTGGAGAGTTGTATCGGTTCCAATGGTTTTTAAACACCCCTAGTATTTGTTCTCAAGTAAGTAAAACTATTGGGAGCTTAAGGATTACCATGTAAAAGGAGTCAAGGAGATGACCCTTAGGCTTAAATAATTCTTATGGTACTTACCACCAACAGTGATGACTTAATTTGGCAAACTCCATGACATGCAGTGGAGTCGTCTTTTGACATATTTCTGCAAGAAACCTGTCTACCTGCCGGTAAGAGGGATAACGAATGACATTAACATGTTCGGAGACATACAAAACAGAGTATTTTGCTCCTGTCTTCTCCACAGAAGTAATGAGCTCAGACAAAACTTGGCCTGCAACTCAACAAAATCAATTAAATTTAACCAACCATTACTAATGAACTGCTGTGCGTCAATAGGTAAAAGAAATTTAATAAAAGTCATCTAAAGTGTATTAAAAATACATAAAGCCTCCTAAATCATTCGACATGCTAATTGTTTACTTAAAAATTTATTAAAACTAGGAATTAGTACCCGCCGCAATGCGGCGGGGTTCTTACATGCGAGCATCCGTCCTTGTCTTCTTCTCCAACCTTCCGACTCGTAGTTATCCGGAGGCCTAACAAATTAAGGCGCAATGTACACAAACAAATTATAAACGCTATCTAATAACATTTATAGTGTTGTACAAATGACTATGCATTTGTTAATGTGCTTGTCGTGCGTACCTCTTCTGGAAACCATACGCCCGGTTGTTATTGCCCTCAAGAACAGCAAGAGCAAATGTAGCTGTTGAATAACCAACTGATCTGAAAAGCATTCATGCAAAATACAATACCAGTCTTTTAATGAATTCTCAAAGAATAGGCCATTGATTCTTCTATATTAAGTCTAGGAAAAATATGACTTACATAGAGAGTCTTTTATGACTGAAAACGCCAATTGTTTGCCGTCCTCCTTAACACTCTAAATCAACCTGTTCAAAAGTAGAAAGAATATATATACGGTTACCATAACTAAACTGAGGGCAGCTATGAAGGTCTTATTAGTGGAGATTATATTTTTGTATAAAGAAAAAGATTTTTGAACAAATTACTCTCATTGAGACACGCTCTCTAGCATATCCATCAACCATGTGTTTATTATTTATGCGTCTAAATTATTAAAACGGTGTGTATAAAAACAAAAAAAATACAATATAGTTCAAATATACAACACATCTAAAGCAAAGGAGCAAACCAATACTTACACAGAAGGATGACCAGCATCTACTTTTGGTACTTTGGTTTTATCCATGGGCCTTTGTTGTGCATTATGAAAACATTGTCCTAATTCCTAACATCCAAATTCTGAAATTGAAACTAAAACAAAATATACCCTTTAAAACATAACTCGCAGACACATTAAGGATGGTCAACGGATATGAGTTCTACCTCAATACGGTGGAGGATATGGTCAAACTGGCCTCATGGGTTTACAAGACTTTTTTGGATGCTCATTTATCTAAAATTCCTTTAACTACATCTTATGAGTTTAGTTAGCACTTAGCTGGTCTAAAGATGGCAACTAAGCTTTAAGGGGGTGTATGGGATTTCTAATTAAAACTCTGTCTGAATATTGCTAAAACTGTTTCTATAAGCAATCCCAAACACCCTTGAAACTATATATTATTGTATATCTGTATCAAAATGCAATAAGCTGATAAAACATCTTTCATAATCAATCCCACGTCCCAAACACACTTTTAGATTGACAGATAGGAGGTTGAGACGACTATGGATTCAAGTCAGATACCGCATTCTTCCCTTCAGAAGCTTCTAATTCAAGTGGTAAACATTACTTCTTTTTCTACTCATCACTAATTATATAAATTATTTAACTTTATGGAGTTTTTGAATGCTAGCTCTCAGTCAGTTTAGTGATCACGAGACTTAGGTCTGATTTCTGCTTTAGGTAACCAACTTTCAGTTTTCCATAAAAAAAAAACCTCAACTACCTACTACCAATTTGTAACAAAAGAAGCTTTACCTGTGGTTTCTTGAGTTTGGATCACACTTGAAACTTTTCTAATGTCACATGGTTTATTGATTGAACAGAGGTTCTGTTCATTCTTCCCCAAAACCCTAAAGTTCGAACATCACATACCCAGTAAATTCAAACAAAACCCAACAAAAAAAACAAATAATCTACGCCAGAAAGTACGAAAATTCAAAAATGGAAGAAACTTTACCTCTGGACTAACGCGGGAATCTGCGAGTGGAGAGGGAGTCGGAGAAACCATCGATCTACCTCCCGGCGGTTCCGACTCGGTAGTTGCAGTGACTATGACGCTGATGGCAACGGTGGCGTGGTTGGGACGGTGAAGTGGTCTGGGTGTCGTCGCTCTTGTTCCTGGAGAGAAGTTTATGAGGAGGTGTTGGGTGGTTGTGTTGATTTTGTGGGAAAGAACGAAACCACGGTAGCACTTGTACACCCAAGTACAACATACATCTGCACAACAAGTGTTTTTTTTTTTTTTTTGAAAAACACCCAAAGCATATGTTACAAGTTATGGGAGCCAAAACTTGTTGCTTCTTTATAAGGGGATAATACCCTCAGAAGGTGGTCCTCCATTGCAAATAACAAGAAGGGCCCCTTGGATTTCTTTTCCATATTTGACACTAGGGTGGTGTTTGTTTTTTCAGATGCAAAAGGTATGCGGTCTGTGGACCACATCTGCAGGCATTTGCAGGAGAAGAGGTGGACCAAAGGTCTGCAGGCTTGTGCAAGGAGAAGAGGGTTTGTTTTTATTTTACTTCTACAAAAACCAATTCACAACACACACACAAAACACTCCTATCTATCTGTCTTCATCTACCACCACCACCACCACCACAACCATCCGCCACCACCTCCTCCACCGTCCACCTGCCACCACCACAACCAACAACCACCGTCAAGCACCACCGCCCCCACTCCTGCCGTGAAGCCAAGCACCACCGCAAACCCGCATCAACCACACACTTGTAATCGGTTGACTCAAATGGAAGCTTGGAAACCAACAAACCCCGAGGAAACCTGTAACCGAAGAGACGCCGGAGGTCGCTGGAGGCGCGACTCCGATCGTTGGAGCTGGCAGAGGAGACGAGGGGTGCGGGGGTGAGCATGTTTGGAGATGAGATTTTGGGTGTCAGACGAAAAGGGGGTCGAAGGGGGTGTGGGTTTGTCGGAGTCGGCGCCGGTGATGGTTCGGTCGTCGGTCAAGAATATCGAGAGGGTAAAGAGGGGTGTTTTCGTGAGGTGCGTGACCAGAGATTGACTGTAGCCGACCGGCACCGTCGCCGGATTCCGGCGACCATGTGTGAGGGAGAGAGAGATCGACTGTGGTGTGTGTTTGTAGAGGATATGGAGGTGGGGGATAAGATTAAGGTTTTTAAGTTGAAGAAAGAGAGCAGAGACATATCTGTGTTTTGAAAGAGAGAAGAGGTGAAAAGAGGTGGGCTTATGTCTGCGTGGGGAAGAGGTGGGGAAGAGGTAAAAGGTGAGAAGTGCTTCTGGAAAACAAACAAGCTGCAACACCCAAAGGTCTGCGCGTGTCTGCGCGACGCAGACATAAGTGGCCAGAAAACAAACAGCAACTAGGTAATCCTGTCATATTGCATGAATATCAATTAAATATGTACCAAACACCACAAGATTATTATTATTATTATTATTATTATTATTATTATTATTATTATTATTATTACATGAACAGTATTAGGCAACATTCAAGTAATAAATGATTGTGGCATATGGAATATGAAGACTTGAGAAACCTGGATAGGATACCTAAAAATCCACTTAGGATGAATTATAGTTAAGTTATTAGTAAGTGGTGATGGTAATTAACTACAAATCCTGGCTCGTAGCATAGGTTACCGACGAATTTTTATTAGATTTCCAAAATTGTAACTTTAAAGTTAAAATAAAATTAAATCCAATTAAAGATAATTCATTTCCCAATCTTTGAAGAAGGTTCTTTTAAAGGAACAATCCCCTAATATTGGGTTAGTTACATCCAACTACTATTCTTTCCTTTACATTTCTCCCATGGGTGCGATCCTCTAAACGGCATATCTCCGTCTCACTTGAAAGATCGCCAAGGATATATCTAAATGCTTCCCATGGCTGCTAATGACACTTGTGATTAATTAAGGTGATTGATCTATATTTAACAGGTGATGTTATAATAACGAAATATATATAAAGATGTATAGTATTTTAACATGGGTTCACCAATACTTGGTTTGCACCAAGCCTAACATTTAGAACTGTTACACCCATCTTAATTACTGCTCGAATTTAACAATAACTCCTAAGATTTTATATAAAGATATCCCATTTAAAACACAAGTTCCAAAAGAAAAGTTCTAAGGCAACAAACATTAGTCAACTACCGACTAATTCAAACATTCATGACCTAATTAGCAAATTGTTTACATTCAAAAGAAATAGTAACATTGTTTAACAAGGTTATGAAATAGCGGAAGCTTCAAAAATAGTGTTCAGTTCTTTAAAAAGTTGCTTGATCGCCATCCGTAGACTTGCAATACCTAGAAACTGAAATGTTTACACTAAACATTAATGTTAGAGTTCTTAGAAACATTACATAATCGAAACTATGCTTAAAACGGATTCGGTTTAACATAGATATGCAAAATTCAACATGAATGCCTAGGCTCTACCGTAACTTACGGTAGTCACCGTAAGTTACGGTAGCTCCTGGGTAACTTTGGTTCCACCGTAAAACAGGAGGAATCCAGCGTAACATTTTGGTCCCTACCGTAAATTACGGTATATACCGTAATTTACGGTAGACTCTGGAATGTTATGTTTTGTTTGATCTGTTGGTTTACTCGCCAATTTCTCGGATTTCATTCCTACGAACCAACTTGTTAAGTTCTCGTATTCTAATATGTCGTTTGTCAACGATAACAAAGACCAATTTATTATATTATGAAGCATTTGCCACGCATTAATCGATTATTCGACCCGTTTGGCTCATCTACGGAATCCTCCATTACGATGACTACCAACGAGTTCTAACCAATC
Organism: Helianthus tuberosus; assembly: GCA_030545235.1. NCBI lineage: Eukaryota > Viridiplantae > Streptophyta > Magnoliopsida > Asterales > Asteraceae > Helianthus > Helianthus tuberosus. Next base: position 23,709 of record JARYGA010055538.1, on the reverse strand, counting down.
CTGGTCTTATTAATCAATATAGCGATCATTATCGCTTCAATTTGAGACAACCTTTATTCTACCATTCACTATACTTATGCAAATTATCAAAGTTTACCCAATGTAACGAGTCAAGTTACATACCTTCAAAGTAAGCCCTTCAAACGCAAATCGCCACCTGTTTGCCCGCTTGACGCTCCGGCGTCCTTTCCTATAGAGTTCAACCATAACATGTTTAGAACTCCCTTTTAAACCATATATCGCATAATACACCGAAACATCATAATTATGCGTTTAAAATTCAAATTTCAGTTTTAAGCCTTCTTTGAGGCATTTCAACAAACACTTTAAGGGTTGATTTTTACATGACTACATAGCAAGTCCCTAGCTTATCATTTAGCCCAAATTTCACATCAATCAACCCATTCTACAACATTGCTAACTTCTAAAATTCTGAAGTCACTTCAAAATTACCAAATGACACTAGAACAACATTCAATTTCTTAGTGTCTATCAAATTCTACATAACCCACTAATCACCTACTATGGTGTTCATAGATTTCACTAAAAATTCACATGATTTCACATGTGGTTGCCTAGGTTTCACTCCTAGACACCATATCTTCCTTATTCTACCCAAATCGCAAACATGCAACATAAAGTTTCAGATTTCCCAATTTTATGAGAATTTTCAAACAGAGAATTAACACCAAATTTTACATACCTTGTAACCCCCTTGCGACGAGGATCACTAATCTATGTTCAGATTTTAATTTGGGACAGAAATTAGCCTTCAATTGATCAATTTTGTGCCGAACTAGGGTTTTGAGGAGGAGCTTGTGCCGCCCCTGTCTCCTGGTCGATCTCCACCAAACACAGACAAGGGTGTTTGTGTTTTATTTATTTTATTTTGTTAGTTTAGTTTTCATTTTAACACCTTTGGCCCTCCTACTTTCATTCTTTATTGTTTTCACCCTTAACTACCCTTAAGTCTTTAACGAACTAGGTTAGTGTCATTCCTAGTTAGTTTATCTTACAAATTTATTTGCAAACTAAATTTCAATTTAAGGAACTTGTATTTTCGGGATGTTACAAGTCTACCCCCTTAAAAGGGTTTCGTCCCCGAAACCAAAGTACGTACCAAATAAAGTAGGGTAGAGACGTCGCATCTCCTCTTCGGACTCCCACGTAGTGTCCGAGCCTTTCCTATGCTCCCACTTGATCTTGACTTGATCGATTTGTTTTCTTCATAAGTTCTTGACCTTTCGATCTAAAATCTCTACTGGTCTCACCGCATAATTCAGGCTATTATCCACTTCGATATCATCGTAATGGATATAAGCTGTTTCGTCCGCTAGACACTTCCGCAATTGCGACACGTGAAACGTGCCATGTATTCCACTCAATTCTTCCGGTAGCTCAAGGCGATAAGCCACCTTGCCAATCCGCTCGATGACTTTAAATGGCCCAATAAATCTTGGGCTCAACTTTCCTCTTTTTCTGAACCGTATTATTCCCTTCCACGGCGATACTTTCAACATTACTTTATCGCCCACTTGAAATTCAATCGGTCTTCTTCGTTTATCCGCGTACGACTTTTGTCGATCCTGAGCCGCTTTTAGGTGAGTTCGGACCATGTCGATCTTCTCATTCGTAGTTCGGATTATATCAGTAGGTGCTAGTCCTCGTGGACCCACTTCTCCCCAACATACCGGGGTTAGACATTTTCTACCATATAACATTTCATACGGGGCCATTCTAATGCTCGTGTGATAGCTATTGTTATATGAAAATTCGACCAAGGGTAGATAGACATTCCAACTACCCCCGAAGTCAATAATGCAAGCCCGCAGCATATCCTCCAATGTTTGTATTGTTCTTTCACTCTGCCCGTCAGTTTGCAGATGGTAAGCGGTGCTAATGAACAGTTTAGTTCCCATTTGTTCTTGGAATTCACGCCAAAAATTTGAAGTAAACCAAGTATCTCTGTCCGACACAATGGATATCGGTACCCCATGACGTGCTATGATTTCATTGGTGTACACCTCCGACATCTTCTCGGATGTATAAGTCTCACGAATCGGAATGAAGTGAGCACTTTTCGTCAATCTATCTACGACTACCCATATAGCATCAAACCCGCGGTTGGTTTTGGGCAATTTGGTCAACAAATCCATGGTGATTTGTTCCCATTTCCAAACTGGGATGTCCAATGGTTGCAACTTACCATACGGCTTCTGGTGCTCCGCTTTGACTTGCAAGCAGGTCAAACACTTCTCCACACATTTCACAATATCTCTTTTCATCCCGGGCCACCAATAGTTTTGTTTTAAATCATTATACATCTTGGTCGCCCCCGGATGGATGGAATAACGGGACTTGTGAGCTTCATCTAGTAGAAGCTTTTTAACTCCACATGTGTTAGGAACCCAAATTCTATTGAAACGTGTTTTCAAACCGTGATTGCCTACTTCGAGATTTTTAACTTGGCCAACAATCCTTTCCTTTTTCCAGTTCTCCTCTTTCACTGCTTCTACTTGCGCCTCTCGGATACGTTCAAGTAAACCCGAGGTCACCACAAGTTGCATTGATCTTACTCGTATTGGGACATAGTCCGCTTTTCTGCTCAAAGCATCCGCCACCACATTCGCCTTTCCGGGGTGGTAGTGTATTTCGCAATCAAAATCCTTCACCGTTTCCAACCATCGTCTCTGACGTATACTTAACTCCTTCTGATCGAAGAAGTATTTTAAGCTTTTGTGATCGGTGAATATGGTGCACTTTACCCCATATAAATAGTGCCTCCATATTTTTAACGCAAATACCACCGCAGCCAATTCAAGATCGTGCGTGGGATATTTCTTCTCATGTATCTTCAATTGTCTTGAGGCATAAGCTATAACTTTGCCCCGTTGCATCAGAACACATCCGAGCCCTGACAATGAAGCATCTGAGTAAACCACTAAGTCTTCAACTCCGTCCGGCAACGTTAATACCGGAGCTTGAGTTAACTTCTCTTTTAGCGTCTGAAACGCCCTTTCTTGTTCAATACCCCAAATGAATTTCTCCTCTTTCCGGGTTAATTTTGTTAGCGGTGACGCGATCTTGGAGAAATCTTGAATGAATCTCCTGTAGTACCCCGCAAGTCCTAGGAAACTTCTAATTTCCGAAGGGTTCTTCGGGGGATTCCATTTCGACACGGCCTCAATCTTTGACGGGTCTACCAACACTCCATCGGCACTTATGATGTGGCCGAGGAATTGCACCTCTCGTAACCAAAAGGCGCACTTAGAAAATTTTGCATACAATCTTTCTCGTCTAAGTGTTTCTAACACCTCTTGTTAGTGGTGTGCATGCTCAGCTTCACTTTTTGAATATACCAAAATATCATCGATGAACACGATGACCGATTTGTCTAGCATTGGCTTGCAAACCCGGTTCATGAGGTCCATGAAAGCCGCAGGTGCATTTGTCAGCCCAAATGACATCACGAGGAACTCGTAATGTCCGTATCGCGTACGAAAAGCCGTCTTCGGCACATCTTCCTCCTTGACCTTTAATTGGTGATACCCCGATCTAAGGTCAATCTTTGAAAACCAATTCGCACCCTGTAACTGGTCGAATAGATCATCTATTCTCGGAAGCGGGTATTGGTTCTTTACCGTGAGTTTGTTTAACTCCCGGTAATCGATACACATGCGCATGCTCCCGTCTTTCTTTTTCACGAACAATACCGGTGCGCCCCAAGGAGACATACTCGGCCTTATGAATCCTTTATCAAGCAGGTCTTGAATCTGTGACATCAACTCTTGTAATTCCGACGGCGCGAGTCGGTATGGCGCTTTAGCTACGGGTTTTGCGCCCGGAATCAATTCGATTCCGAACCCCACCTCTCGCTCGGGTGGCATTCCCGGTAAATCGTCCGGAAATACGTCTTCAAAATCACATACCACGGGTACATCCCCAATCTTCAGTAGTTCTTTCTCGGGCTCATTTGCGTATATCATAAACGCTTTACATCCATGCTTCATGAGCTTGTGAGCTTTCATCATTGAGCATATTATAGGATTGCCTCCCTTTTCGCCATAAATTGTAACGTGCTTTCCGCTAGGAGATGTTAGCTTTATTTCCTTACGGAAACACACGACCTTCGCGTGTTGCTGAGACAGCCAATCCATCCCAACAACTACTTGAAATTCCCCCATTGACATCGGGATTAGGTCTATTAAGTATTCTTCATCATCAATGTTTAATTTACAACTTCGACAAATATCACAAACTATGAAGCTTTTGTTGTCCCCTATTTCAACTTCTAAGGGCACAGATAACTTTGTCAATACAAATGAAGGATGTCGAATAAATCCATATGAAATGAAGGATTTATTCGCACCCGTATCAAACAATACACGTGCAGGAATCGAGTTAATCATGAATATACCTGAGACCACATCGGGTTCTGTCTTTGTTTCAGCCGCAGTAAGTTGAAAGGACCTAGCCTTTGCCTTTGGAGCTTCCGTTGGAGACTCTTTTGTGTCTCTCTTCCCAACCAATTCGGGGCATTCGGACTTTTTGTGGCCGGGTTGATAACATTTGTAACAGACGGAAACCTTTCCGGGGCATAGCGATGCGGTGTGCCCCGTCTTCCCACATATCGGACATGGCTTGTCTTTGAAGCGGCACTCACCTTTGTGCCCCTTTCTGCACACCTTACAACTTGGCGACCCGCCTTTAACATCCGCTTTCTTTCCCAACTCTCCAGTTCGGCCTTTCTTTGTAGGGCTTGGGTTCACATCTTGCGCCCTTCGCTCACCCCTTTCAACTTGTTTCTTCAACTCAATTTCTCGTTCCCGAGCAACGTTTATGATTTCGGTAAGGGTCTCGTATTTTGAAGGAGTCATAAACTCCCTATATTCAGCGCTCAACATGTTATAGTAGTAGTATATTTTCTGTTCTTCATTCGTTACCAACTCACTACTAAACTTCATCTTATCCATAAACATCGCCCTAATCTTGTGTCATTCGTTACCAACATGTTATGGTCTCGCCCTTGTGCCTAAGTTGCATGAACTCTTCCTTGATTTTGTTAATGACCGCCTTGGGGCTATGATGTTTAAGAAACGGCGTCTTAAACTCCTCCCATGTCATGGTTTTCGCCGCTTCGGCTCCAATTTCATTCTTTTTGTTGTCCCACCAATCTTTGGCTTGACCTCTCAATTGACCCGTTCCGTAAGCGACAAAGTCGCTTTCATCACAATGGGTCCTTTCAAACACCCCTTCAATGTCGCCCAACCATCTTTGGCAAATTATCGGGTCAACCTCCCCGTTGTAGATTGGCGGTTTACACGCCATGAATTCCTTGTACGAACACCCTTTGCGTTCTCCCGATCTTTCTTTTATTAGGTTGACACTATCTTCCAACCTTTTGACCCGTTCTTCAACTAATGATAACACCGTGTTTTGTATTTTGTCTATAAACCCGGATAGACTACCTTCAATTGCCTTCCCCACTTCTTCGGCAATAATCTCTTTCATTTGTTCGGTGCTTGTCTGCACCGGATCATCATCATTTCTTTCCGACATCTTGAAACTGAAATGTTTGCATTAAACGTTAAACATTTCATTTGTAACATAACTTTATTTGTTTCGGTTTAGCCAAGTTCCTTCCTTGCTTTAACCATTCGCTTTTAGTGCACTTTCCGGGTTTGAGTGAATTTACATACTCTTCCCATGCACATCAATTCACATCTCATTTCTTACACAAGGTATAATCTACTAACATAATAAGTTAATTCCTTACCGGACGATCGATCAAGCTTGAACCGAACACTTTGTTAACAACCTTAAGCTCTGATTACCAACTTGTTACACCCATCTTAATTACTGCTCGAATTTAACAATAACTCCTAAGATTTTATATAAAAGATATCCCATTTAAAACACAAGTTCCAAAAGAAAAGTTCTAAGGCAACAAACATTAGTCAACTACCGACTAATTCAAACATTCATGACCTAATTAGCAAATTGTTTACATTCAAAAGAAATAGTAACATTGTTTAACAAGGTTATGAAATAGCGGAAGCTTCAAAAATAGTGTTCGGTTCTTCAAAAAGTTGCTTGATCGCCATCCGTAGACTTGCAATACCTAGAAAGTGAAATGTTTACACTAAACATTAATGTTAGAGTTCTTAGAAACATTACATAATCGAAACTATGCTTAAAACGGATTCGGTTTAACATAGATATGCAAAATTCAACATGAATGCCTAGGCTCTACCGTAACTTACGGTAGTCACCGTAAGTTACGGTAGCTCCTGGGTAACTTTGGTTCCACCGTAAAACAGGAGGAATCCACCGTAACATTTTGGTCCCTACCGTAAATTACGGTATATACCGTAATTTACGGTAGACTCTGGAATGTTATGTTTTGTTTGATCTGTTGGTTTACTCGCCAATTTCTCGGATTTCATTCCTACGAACCAACTTGTTAAGTTCTCGTATTCTAATATGCCGTTTGTCAACGATAACAAAGACCAATTTATTATATTACGAAGCATTTGCCACGCATTAATCGATTATTCGACCCGTTTGGCTCATCTACGGAATCCTCCATTACGATGACTACCAACGAGTTCTAACCAATCCTGGTCTTATTAATCAATATAGCGATCATTATCGCTTCAATTTGAGATAACCTTTATTCTACCATTCACTATACTTATGCAAATTATCAAAGTTTACCCAATGTAACGAGTCAAGTTACATACCTTCAAAGTAAGCCCTTCAAACGCAAATCGCCACCTGTTTGCCCGCTTGACGCTCCGGCGTCCTTTCCTATAGAGTTCAACCATAACATGTTTAGAACTCCCTTTTAAACCATATATCGCATAATACACCGAAACATCATAATTATGCGTTTAAACTTCAAATTTCAGTTTTAAGCCTTCTTTGAGGCATTTCAACAAACACTTTAAGGGGAGATTTTTACATGACTACATAGCAAGTCCCTAGCTTATCATTTAGCCCAAATTTCACATCAATCAACCCATTCTACAACATTGTTAACTTCTAAAATTCTGAAGTCACTTCAAAATTGCCAAATGACACTAGAACAACATTTAATTTCCTAGTGTCTATCAAATTCTACATAACCCACTAATCACCTACTATGGTGTTCATAGATTTCACTAAAAATTCACATGATTTCACATGTGGTTGCCTAGGTTTCACTCCTAGACACCATATCTTCCTTATTCTACCCAAATAGCAAACATGCAACATAAAGTTTCAGATTTCCCAATTTTATGAGAATTTTCAAACAGAGAATTAACACCAAATTTTACATACCTTGTAACCCCCTTGCGACGAGGATCACTAATCTATGTTCGGATTTTAATTTGGGACAAAAATTAGCCTTCAATTGATCAATTTTGTGCTGAACTAGGGTTTTGAGGAGGAGCTTGTGTCGCCCCTGTCTCCTGGTCGATCTCCACCAAACACAGACAAGGGTGTTTGTGTTTTATTTATTTTATTTTGTTAGTTTAGTTTTCATTTTAACACCTTTGGCCCTCCTACTTTCATTCTTTATTGTTTTCACCCTTAACTACCCTTAAGTCTTTAACGAACTAGGTTAGTGTCATTCCTAGTTAGTTTATCTTACAAATTTATTTGCAAACTAAATTGCAATTTAAGGAACTTGTATTTTCGGGATGTTACAAGAACGTGTTAGAAAACTTGCATAACTAAGCTTTGGCTAATCATTGAGGCCGAGCATATAAACCGTGCAGGCCAACAATGATATTCTTGATAAACCAGGGTTGATCACAAGATGTGTTTTCACAAATGGGTCAACTGCTTCTCCAAGTTCGGAGTTCCCTTATTAGTATATGGGTTGTTAAACAAAATGAGTGTACTAATAAGCTTCACCTCCCAAGGTTATCAAGAACTCCCATAAGATCAAAGACCAAAAGTATTCACACGCTCGTTACAGAAGAAGAAGAAGAAGAAGAAGAAGAAGAAGAGTAGAAGGGATTAATAAAGACACAACACACCACTTTGCCAAAGGTTAAACATTTAATTCGTACCAAGCTCACCTTTAACTCAAGAATGGCCATAACTTGTCCACAAATTTAGAAAACTTTCTAAATTTTTTTTACAAAGCGTCAACCAAATCCCCATTGACAAAGTATTAGCTTTACAACTAGCGAGCTATTAGGCCAGCCGGGGCACCTCACGGGGTATAAGGATGCGGGTGAGGTACCCATGTGGTAACATTGTTGTTGGTGCATATTCTGTACGTCTGCCACTGTGCGAATAGTTAGATAGAGCGTGTGTTGAATATTGTATAGAATTGGAGAAAGTTGGAAAGGTTTTGTTAATGTTAGGGTCCATCTGTACGGATGACCATCCGATCGGATGGCAATCCAATCGGATGGCAATCCGATCGGATGGACTGTATGTGGTTGTCTATAAATAGGAACCTTGGGTTCCATTTGGACAAGCTTTTGGTTCCCAGAGGGGACATGCTGTCCAACTGGTCTCGTGGTGCTTTAAACGTTGAATAATCAATAGAGACCAGATTATAAGTGACTGCTCGATGTCGTATTCTGTTTCTACTCCTTTCTCTGTCGTAATAAACGCACCGAACACGTCGGATCTGGACCGAAGCTCCGTCAAACTAGCCGGATCCTGGAATCAGCAGTAGTATCAGAGCTACGGTACCGATTTAATCGATCTAGTAGTCGGTTAAATCACCCAAAGCTCATCAATTTTGGGTTAAACGGGAGTTTTGACGTTAAACCGAGAAAATCATAAAAATTAAGGTCAATTCACGGATGGATTTTGGGATTGAAGTCGTCAATCTGTTCGGAATTGTATCGCGCACAATCCTGTGAAGTTTCATCATGAAGTTCACACAAATAAAGATTCTGGATCGAAAAAACATGATTTGGAGTGTTCTTGAGCTGTTAGAACATATCCAATCGGATGGCAATCCGATCGGATGACCATCTGATCCACATCACTATCTTGCTTGAAGGATTATTGGAGGTTAATTGATTTTCAATCGAATGGCAATCCGATCGGATGACCATCCGATCCATGTCACTATGGGGTGTTTGAAAGATCAATTGTTTTCAATCGAATGACAATCCGATGACCATCCGAGCCACAAACACAAGTCTGCCTCACTTTGTCCTTCAATTGAATGACAGGCCGATCGGATGACCATTCGACACTTGTGCCATTTGACATTTGTGCTATCCAATACTTGATCGCAACGACGAGGAGAGTCTCCAGAAAACATTTGGTGATTGACAATTTTTTCGGGTTTTTAACGACCAAGCTGGGTTGTTCGGGGACACCGTCGGGGGATTCGGTGTACGTATTTGATGATGCGATCACGGATTGTGAAAGTTAGTGGGGTAGTCATGATACTGGTGCAGAAAGTTTATCTTTCAGGGTATATGACTATTTATGGGCCAAATTGTAAAATCCGCAAAGACGAAAAACTGATAATTGTGGCGAATATTGTGATATTCTGGGTTGGTCAAGTTTTTCGGAGAAGTGAATTGAAAACTGAATTTAGTTTGAGGGGGAATTCAGTGATAGAGACGTCAGAATTTGCAAAAATGAGGGGGAATAAAAATTTCACTGTCGTATGATGAAATTCTGGCATTTTTGAAATTCGTGACACTGTAACAGTATTCGGGTAGTTTTCGGCTTCAGATTGTCTGGGGGAATGTGAATCTGATCGTGGGTGTAAGCTTCCGAGATCAAGAGGATCCGAGGTGTTGATATCTGATCGTGGACGAAAGCATCAGAGATCTGAGAGTGATCGTGGATGATAGCTTCTGAGATCTAGATTATCCGAGGAGGTGAATCTGATTGTGGACGAATGCTTCAGAGATCGGATTACATTACCAGATGATTTGTTTTTCGATGAAGATTTGCTGATTGTGGAGAATACTGTTTACACGGATCTGTCATTCTTATGGTGCGTTAACATGGATCACGGTAAACGATATATCAGATCTTCAAGGGGAATCACGGATTTGAAGTTAACCAGTGGGGTATTTGGAGTTTCTATCAATTGCCGGTTGAGTTTTTGTACATTCTTAGATCGAGCAGGCGGAATGCGAAGATCGTGGTGCTAACTTGTGATATCAAAAACTGAGCTCGGATGCACATAAAGTTGAAATAGAGGATGCTGCATTGTTAGTTTCAAGTTAGTGATTGTTCGTGAAGGTTGCAGTTTAGCAAATCAGAGGAGAGTCGTAAACTGTGCAAAAGACCTGAAGATTCATTCCAGGGGGAATTTGTGCTTTACTTGGGCAAAAGCAAACCCGAATCATCAATCGAGGGGGAATTTGGATAGTCAGATTTCAAGATACCTGATTGAAGTTGTAGAAAAGTTGAAGGTTACAGAATATTCAAACACGGCTCAAGGTTCTTAAAGTTTTAAAGACGATTCGACAGTGACATCCGAGGGGGAATCTGTTGGTGCATATTTTGTACGTCTGCCACTGTGCGAATAGTTAGATAGAGCGTGTGTTGAATATTGTATAGAATAGGAGAAAGTTGGATAGGTTTTGTTAATGTCAAGGTCCATATGTACGGATGACCATCCGATCGGATGGCAATCCGATCAGATGGCAATCCGATCGGATGGACTGTATGTGGTTGTCTATAAATAGGAACCTTGGGGTTCCATTTGGACAAGCTTTTGGTTCCCAGAGGGGACATGCTGTCCAACTGGTCTCGTGGTGCTGTAAACGTTGAATAATCAATAGAGACCATATTATAAATAACTGTTCGGTGTCGCATTCTGTTTCTACTCCTTTCTCTGTCGTAATAAACGCATCGAACACGTCGGATCTGGACCGAAGCTTCGTCAAACTCACCGGATCCTGGAATCAGCAATTGTCGACACCCCCTAGGGTAGGCATTAAAGATACTTTGCCCGGGTAAGGGGGTATTGGCACTTTAGGGTACTACCCTATCCCCGACCAATCCTTCACTGTCATGTCAATTCTACACCCAAAGTACCCTAAAACCACAAAATATTGGCGGTGCCTACCCACAAGTACCCTAGAACCATGAACCCTGCCATTTTACTCCACCCACAAATCACACACACTCTCCTTAAACTTTAAACTCTCCAAATACACACGCTCTCCTCAAAATGTGGTTTCTTACTTACCCGTGGACGTATCCTGCCCAACCTACTGGTGGGGGGTGGCGGCGGTGTTACCGTCCAGGTTCTAACTCGGGATTGGTACCCGTTGAGGTGCCCCGTCCCACCTAAGGTTTGCCGCAAGGGTAGGGGGTTGAGGGTTGGGATGTTGGAGAGTTTAAGGTTTAGGGCGTGTGATTGGTGGGTGAAGTAAAAGAGTAGAATCTATGGTTCTAGGGTACCAAGTGTTTTATGGTTCTAGAATATTTTGATGTATGAATTGACATAGTAGTGTAGGATTAGACACGGCTAGGATAGTATCCTTAGATGCCATTTCTCCATAAGGAAATAGCTCGACCACAGGTTGCCAATTCGAAATACGATTAAAAAGTAAAGTGAAAAATTATGAAATGGGCATCTCGGTAAACACACACAAACATTTTGAATTAGTAGTGACTTTGTGATGGTGGAAAGTGGAGTGCGTGGGGCATAATGTTCCAACAATTTTCAGTTAAAGTTGATTTATAATACATCATAAACGTATTATATAGTGAGAGTGAGATCATCCTGCCACTTTAAGTTTTTAGTATTATTAATAATAAAATTATTAACATTTTCTTTATATTTTATGGTTGGTATAACGGTACTCCAATTCAACATTCGCATATTAACTAAATTGAGAAGCAAATTAAATTTAAAAAATTGAACCGAACTAGTTATATAGTTTTTGGTTTAAAAAACCCAATCCAATTAAACCGAGGAAACGGGATTCATATATTATATAGTGAGCTTTTAGTTGTCCAAAACATTCACACACACAAAATAGAATGTCAATAGATTATAACCTCTCTTTTTCTTTTTCTTCTTCTTCTTCTTCCTTCAACTCAGCACTGTATATGCACCTATGTTCATACCTCTTCATGTTCATGGCCTTCACATGCTACTCCAACATTGAATACGTTTTCATGGTGATTCAAGGTTTATGTAAGCCTGTTTTCATAGCATCACTTTTAATCCTTATCGTTTTCCTCTCTATCTTCTTCTGTGGCCGGAGAGCCGTAAAGATGGAGCAGCTTGACGGAAGTTTTTGGGGAGTTCTTTTGGTTCTAACCATTCTTTTGTTTCTGGCTTTCTTGGCCGCTTGATGGTCGGTCAGTTTTAAATATGGTGGAAGTGTTTTCTGATATGCTGGTGGCGCCTTGATGGCAGGCATGATTAGCTCACCATTTGACGTGGTGGCATTTCTTTAATCAATGTTTTATATCTTTCGATGCATTTTTTTTTCTTATTAAAATTATTATTAGTGTTTTTCTTTTTCAATTGTTTGTATTCAGATGTTATGAAATAAATTAAATAATAAAATAATATTTATTTGAATATATAGTTTTTTTTTATTTAATTTCATTATTAGAATGAAATCCCACGCTATTTTTGTCTGTATTTGTCACCTAAAATTTTTATTAAACATAGTAACACACTTAATGGTTTATATTAAGTGATATATATATTGAATAGGTTCATGCGAGAACCATCTTTATTACGAAAACCGATGTGAACACAACAAAATAAACCCACTACATTACCAAAAATCTAAAAAACCTAACCCTCGACCCCCCAAAAACCTACCCCCCCCCCCCCCCCCACAGACACACACAAGCTAAATGCTAAAAACTAAACCCCAAAAAACCTAAAAAAATCTTAAAAATCTAAAAAAATACACAATTTTTTTAAATATTTTTTTATTCTAATCGCTACTTTTACTCTCAAAAAAATTTAGTTTTTTTTTATTAATGAAAAGTTGCGATTTTAATAAAAAAATATTAAAAAAAAGAGTAAAATGCACGGATAGTCCCTGTGGTTTGGTGAAATTTCACCTTTAGTCCCAAACTTTTCAAAATTACACTCTTAGTCCCTGTGGTTTGACAAGTTGTTACTCGGATAGTCCCTGTGGTTTGACAAGTTGTTACTCGGATAGTCCCTGTCATTTCAAACCCACATAACTAGAAAAACTAACCACCGTCCGTTTTGGGGACTATCCCAGTAACAAGTTGTCAAACCACAGGGACTAAGAGTGTAACTTTGAAAAGTAGGGGACTAAAGGTGAAATTTCACCAAACCACATGGACTATCCGTGCATTTTACTCAAAAATAAATTTGTGTGTTTTTTTATATTTTTTTAGTTATTTTTTGTTGTGTTCACATTGGTTCTCGCGGTCTCCCAATAAAGGGTGGTTCCTAACGGATCCTTCTCCTATATATATATAGGGTGAGGTTCCTATAAAAAGGATCATTTTCGTGAGAAGTGTGAGAAATCATAGAAATTGACATGTAGGCATCATGTTTTGAACTTATGCATGATGTTTTCGGTTTTTTTTTTTTTTTTTTTGCAAGAAAAACACCAAACATAACAATTTAAAACACAATACAACGTTATTATGGGCGTGAAATTTAAAACACACTTAAAACACACTACTTAACGTTCTTGGCATGGTGTTTTAAGTTTTAAGCCCAGAATTCATTACACTGTGTCTTAAATTGTTATGTTTGGTGCTTTTCTTGCCAAAATAACCGAAAAAATTATGTTCAAGTCCAAAACATGGTGTCTACATGTCAATTCTTATGCATTCTCACACTTCTCACAAAAAATGTCCTTTTTACAGGATCCTAAGACTATATATATATATATATATATATATATATATATATAGGGTAAGGTTCATGCAAGAACCACCTTTATTGCGAGAACCGCGAGAACCAATGTGAACACAACCTAAAATAGCTAAAAAAACCTAAAAAACTAACCCCACCCCCCCCCCCATGTCACACCCCGACATTTACACGTTTCACCGGTGGGCCCGGTGGGGGATTATCGTGACGTAGTTGGCAACATTACCGTCAAGCAACACAATATTTAAATGCACAGCGGAAGCAAAGGATAGATATATTTCAACTTTAATAAATTGTAATATCAAGTATCACAACAGTTGAAAGTAATCCACAGGGGGATCAAAATAAAATAGGAAACATTGTTCAACAGTTTGACATCCAAGCTTGCGAGACTTATTGTGGACGCTAGGAGAAAGCCAGCCTAGTTCGCGTAGTACCTGCACTTAACCTTTTTGGGAAAATACGTCAGTTTACACTGGTAAATACATTCAACCAACTCATTTTGAAAAGTTTAATAAAATTGATTTGAATGCACGTGGCACAAACTTTTTATAACTTGGGATAATTATTTGAATATAATACTTGTAAACGATTTACATGTTTCTTATGCGTTCAGTAGCCCGATCCGTAGACCGGGTTAAAGATCAATAGACACACCACATTATTTATTCATTTATGCACTGACGGGTGTACGCCTACACCCCGTGCTCAGGTCGTGGCCATCTCGTAAGATGATGCCAAGGATATCCGGGACATGGTCATTAACCCCCCAAAGGCTTTAAGCAAACAAAACATTTCAAAACAAAGCACCTCAATGATTTAATCTCTATTCGATTAAAAATTCAATGCTGGACCAAGCGGTATTTTATATACCGTACCCCAAGCCTGTATAAGGGAAATAAGTTAAAAGTATTTACCTTTGCAAGTATCAATCACAAATAGCAAGTGCGTGTAGCTTTTACCGGGTCTCCTATTCTGGAACGAAGGTTTATAATAACCTTTTAGAATCCTAACGGGTCTTTAATTAAGCCTAAACTTAGACCGGTTAGTTTTAACGAAAGATACGGTTCGAACGCACGATTAGGCGAAGATCGGAATAGAATGTGTTTTAGTCCCGACAAGTTTAAAGACTTGTATAATATGGGTGAACTAAACATCTTCTGTATTTTGAGACAAAAACGATAAGGTTTGACCCGTTTCGGCTAATTTATGTAAAATAGTTACATAAACCGAACCGAACGCGCAGAAAGCGTAACGGGTAACCATGAGAGTCATTTACAGGTTTCCTAAGTTAATATGCCTTAAATATGTTGTGATATCAGTAGGATACCTTCCATTTTGCCCAAAACGAGTTTAACCTTAATACGAGCCCCGCATGGGTATTTTGGTCATTTTAAAGATTATAAAAGAGATTATTTATAATTCTGATGTTCGGGTCTGAAGTGATCAGTAAAACCACTTACTTTAATAAGTTACATCAGTAGGTAATAAGTCTTTATATGACAAAATGGTTTTAAACCTATACTAGGTGTTTAATACGCGTAAAAAACCATTTTAAGCGATTTCCGGGTTATACCAGAAATCCGCATTTTCTGATCAGGTTATAAAGTTCAAAATACCACATTTATTATATAAAATCAGTAGCAATTGGATTGGTGTCAAAATACTATGTAGAACTCATTTTATGCCCGAAAAGGGTATAATCGGTATTTACCGAATCAATGCCATAACCTTAGGTTATGAGCAGGTTAAAAATAATTAAAAATCTTTAAAAACCTCAAAATATTATATTACATCAGTGGGTAAAAGGTTTGGTGCCAAAAGTTGGGTTTAGATAGGATAGGCTTTATGCTAAGTGCGCCGTTTAATTAACAAAAGTTTCTTAATTGCGCTATTTAGCATAACTCCTATTCTGGACCTCGAACTGTTATGAAATTTTAGGGACATGCTTAATAATCAGTAACGAAGATTATTGTCCTTTCACATTTCCAAAATTCTCGTTCTATGCTTAAAAGGCCATTATGGTCAATCATTAGGCAATTAACGGAAACTTGTAAACGAAGCGGACAATCAATGAACCAGTCACAGAGTGTTATACTATCATGTAACCTGGTCCTAAGGAAGTCCTAAGGCATTTTTAAACTCTACTAAAACGGGTCAGAACTGAAGTCAAAGCAAAAGTCAAACTTTTGCGACTTTCGGTTCCGAACCGGGTCAAACAGAAAATTGTCGGATCAACCAAGCTTAGACCAGTTCTTATACTTATTACCAAGTTAAATGAATGATAAAATAGGTTACATGCCTTCTACATTGTTAATTATGTGTTAATTCATAAATTAGCATTCTGTTGACTTTTTCTAAACAACTTTGACCCGACATTTGATCTAGTTAGAGTGGGAATCAGAGGGTGCCCTTTTGAGGGTTTAATGCCCACATAATTACCAACTTATAACTACCTTTGATTCGACTAAACACTGGACCATTAATGATTAATCGTTAAGTCAACCGTTAGTTACGACGGTTTGACTTTTAAGCTAAAACTAAGAAAAACTCAACTAAGAAAGGTTAAGCATACTTACTGAAGTCCTATGCACGATTTGGGATGCTTAGGGTCTGGTCTTATGCTCCAGGAAGCTCCAAGAATGCAGATGGAATGAATGATCAAATGTTGCAACATGAAGGCTTTATATAGTGTTTTCAATCCATCAAGATCATGACAAATCATGCTATAACTGACCATGGATCATCCACAAGTGTCCCTAGGGCCTAAAAAGCATGTAGGGGGCGCCCATGCTGTGAAAATAATTTATCTAAGTCGGTTAAAATGCTAAACAGGCTGCTGCCAACGATTTTCTGCATCTGGGCAAGTCAGGCGGCCCGCGTAAGGCCTTTACCATGC
Source organism: Helianthus tuberosus (assembly GCA_030545235.1). Classification (NCBI taxonomy): domain Eukaryota; kingdom Viridiplantae; phylum Streptophyta; class Magnoliopsida; order Asterales; family Asteraceae; genus Helianthus; species Helianthus tuberosus. Next base: position 6,994 of record JARYGA010055538.1, on the reverse strand, counting down.
TTACGCGGCCCACGTGGGCCTTCTGATCTGATTTCCAAACTTTTCAATTATTGCAGGTTGGCTCTTGGTTCTTCGAAAGGGCAATCCTATTTATTTCTTGCACTTTGACCCCTTCATTTTTACTTATAAGGGCTCCAAGACTTTTACCCATTACGTTAAGTCCTTCGTTACCTAACGTTTACCCGAAAAGTCATAATTTTCAACGTTGACGCTTTAACCCCCTTCTTATACGAATTTGATCATAACTTTCTCATATGATAACGAAACTTTATGAAATTTTTATCGTGCATTCTAGTGAGCATAATTAATCGTTACAAAGCTTCGGGTTTGCTAAAAGGCCACTCAGAGGTATAACTTAAACATGTTGACACATTTAACCCCTGTAGTTTGTAATCTCACACTTTCTTTCATATTTAGCCCCGTATGATCCATGATTTATTCGTTTGAAGGTATATACATTTTGTAGGGCCATTCTAGAATATATTTATCCATCATTGACATTTTGAACCCTTATATTCACATACTTTCTGTGTTTGTCAACTTTTAGTCCCTCTAGAGTATTCTTTCTCACGTTTAAACTTATGACACGTGTCAATACATTATAGGACGTGAATTTTCGAGGTGTTACATCCTCACCCCCTTAAAAGAAATCTCGACCTCAAGATTTACTGAAACAAATGAGGGTACTTTTCTTTCATTGTGGACTCTACCTCCCATGTGTACTCGGGACCTCTACGGGCATCCCATTTTACCTTTACAATAGGCACATGCTTCCTTCGAAGCTTCTTAACCTGTCGATCCTCGATCGACACAGGTTTTTCAACAAACTTCAAGCTCTCGTCTATGTGCACATCTGTGTGTGGTATGACTAGTGATTCATCAGCGAAACACTTCTTCAGATTGCAGATGTGGAACACATTGTGAATACCACTTAGCTCTTCAGGTAACTTTAACTTATAAGCAACTGATCTGACACATTCGACGACCTCGAATGGTCCTATGTATCTCGGGCTTAACTTACCCTTCTTACCAAATCGCATCATTCCCTTCCAGGGTGATACTTTAAGCAACACTTTATCCCCTACCTCAAATTTCAGAGGTTTACGCTTTAGGTCTGCGTAGCTTTTCTGCCTATCCCTGGCAGCTTTCAGGCGTTCACGAATCTGGACAATTTTGTCCGTCGTTTCAAAGACTATTTCCGGTCCTGTTAGTTGGACATCTCCAACTTCCGCCCAACAAACGGGCGTTCTGCACTTCCTACCATACAAGGCCTCAAAAGGCGCAACCTTAATGCTGGTATGGTAGCTATTATTATACGAGAACTCGATCAATGGCAGGTGGTTATCCCAGCTACCACCTAAATCAATCACACATGCTCGAAGCATGTCTTCCAAAGTTTGACAAGGGTTTTATCCGACCAAGCTTCTCGCCATGGGGAGCTCCGGTCCTGTTTGTTAAGAAGAAGGACGGTAGTTTTCGTATGTGCATCGACTACCGGGAGCTGAACAAGCTGACGATCAAGAATAGATATCCTCTGCCAAGGATCGATGATATATTCGATCAACTGCAAGGCTCAAGCTTTTATTCAAAGATCGATCTTCGATCTGGATACCATCAGCTAAGGATACAAGAGGAGAGTATCCCGAAGACAGCCTTCAGAACTCGATATGGACACTACGAGTTCCTTGTTATGCCGTTTGGTTTGACAAACGCACCTGCAGTCTTTATGGATTTGATGAATAGAGTTGCAAGCCGTACTTGGACAAGTTCGTGATTGTGTTTATCGACGACATCTTGATTTATTCAAGGAAAAAGGCTGAGCACGAGCAGCATCTAAGAGCTATTTTGGAGCTGCTGAAGAAGGAACAGTTGTATGCCAAATTCTCCAAGTGCGAATTTTGGCTACGTGAAGTCCAATTCCTTGGACACGTGGTAAATGGAGATGGAATCCACATGGATCCAACAAAGATCGAAGCGATCAAGAATTGGGAAACGCCAAAGACGCCAACCGAGATTCGACAATTCTTGGGTTTGGCTGGCTACTATCGAAGGTTCATTGAGGACTTTTCGAAGATCGCTCAACCATTAACGCTCCTCACGCGGAAAGATAAGAAGTTTGATTGGGAAATCAAACAGGAAGAAGCGTTCCAGGTATTGAAGGATAAGCTCTGCAATGCGCCAACCTTAGCACTACCAGTAGGTACAGATGATTTTGTGGTTTGCTGTGACGCTTCGCGTCAAGGATTGGGTTGCGTGTTGATGCAACGCCAAAAGGTTATTGCTTACGCATCGCGTCAACTGAAAGTGCACGAAAAGAACTATACCACACATGATTTGGAACTTGGCACAGTGGTTTTTGCATTAAAGATCTGGAGACACTACCTTTATGGTACAAAGTGTACAGTCTTTACAGATCACAAGAGCCTACAGCACATATTCAACCAGAAGGAGCTGAATATGAGGCAAAGGCGATGGGTTGAGTTGCTGAACGATTACGACTGCGAGATAAAGTATCATCCAGGGAAGGCGAATGTGGTCGCCGATGCCCTAAGTCGAAAAGAGAGGATTAAGCCCATAAGGGTTAGGGCTTTAGAGATGATTATCCGAACCGATCTTTCCTTGCGCATTCGTGTCGCGCAGAAAGAAGCTCTCAAGGAAGGAAACCTTGAAGAAGAATATCTCCGTGGGATGGAGAAGCTACTGGTACCAACGAGGAAGGAACGTTATGCTTTGAGAAAAGGATTTGGGTTCCTTGGTTTGGAGGTTTAAGGAAGGTTATTTTCGATAAAGCTCACAAGTCGCGGTACTCTATCCATCCTGGAGCGGATAAGATGTACCAGGATCTCAAAGATTATTATTGGTGGCCTAGGATGAAAGGCGATGTTGCTGTTCATGTAAGCAAGTGTTTAACATGCGCCAAGGTTAAGGCCGAATACCAGAAGCCTTCAGGACTTCTGCAACAACCCGAGATCCCCAAGTGGAAATGGGAACAAATCTCCATGGTTTTTATTACGAAATTGCCAAGAACGCCGAGAGGCCATGACACTATTTGGGTAATAGTGGATCGATTAACGAAGTCAGCACACTTCTTACCTATCAGAGAGAAGGATAATACGAGCAAATTGGCGGAAATTTATATGAGAGAGATCGTCGCGCGCCATGGAGTACCTCGCTCAATCATCTCTGATAGAGACGGAAGATTTGTGTCAAGGATATGGTAATCCTTCCAAGAAGCCTTTGGCTCACTATTGAATCTGAGCACTGCGTTTCATCCGCAAACTGACGGTCAGAGCGAGCGAACGATACAGACTTTGGAAGACATGCTGAGAGCGTGTGTTATGGATTTGGGCGGTAGCTGGGACAAACATTTGCCTTTGGTCGAATTTTCATACAACAACAGCTACCACACCAGTATTGGTGTCGCGCCATTTGAAGCCCTTTACGGACGCAAGTGCCGATCACCCTTATGTTGGGCTGACGCAAGTGATAGGCAGCTTGCTGGTCCCGAAATCGTCCAAGAGACGACAGACAAGATTGCGCAGATTCTTAAACGCATCGAAGCAGCTCGCCACAGACAGAAGGCCTATGCGGATCCAAACCGGAAACATGTGGAATTCCAAGTTGGAGAAATGGTGTTATTGAAAGTTTCACCCTGGAAGGGTGTGGCACGCTTCGGAAAGCGTGGGAAGTTAAATCCGAGCTACATTGGTCCTTTCAGAATTCTGGAAAGAATAGGACTAGTAGCATACAAGTTGGACCTACCTGCTGAACTCCATTCAGTCCACGATACATTTCATGTATCCAACCTGAAGAAAAGTCCAACTCAAGATGACATTGCCATTCCCATCGACGAGATCCATGTTGACGACACGCTCCATTTCGTTGAAGAACCGGTGGAGGTTACAGATTGGAAAGTAAACAAGACCCGCCGGAGCAGTGTCAAGCTCGTCAAAGTTCGTTGGAATGCCAGACATGGTCCTGAATACACCTGGGAACGTGAGGACCGGATGAAAGAGAAATACCCCCACCTTTTTCCTAAGAACCCTGCATCTACAAGCAGAACTTAAATTTCGGGACGAAATTTATTTAACGGGGGGAGAATGTGACAACCCGCACTAAACCGGGTATCCGTACGACTTAATTAGTAATTAATTACTGCTGAATTACTGTGCTTACTTGAACTTGTGAATAAACTGCTACTTGAATACTGATACATGTACTTACTTGCATCATACTTTACTTGCTGTCACTACATTATTTACATGACTGAACCTTAGTGACAAACATGATGCACAAAAAGCACAGTAGCACTATAACGGATAACCTATTGAACATGCTGATAAAGCCAACATCAGGCAAACACTGCCTCTAAAGGCCTGTATGAGCCAGAAATATTTTGCTACACTAGTGGTGAGTGTAGGGATACAAGGGTTGTAGAACTGCGTCTCTAGGAATAAGTTACAATGACTGGATGTGCCTAAAACGTACTCTAAGTACAAAACTCAGCACTTTACATAATAATTCAGCTTTTAGCTAACTAATAAAGTGCCAAAACTTGAGAAAATATTACTAGACACTTTCCAAAGTGTCAGAAATAAGTTGTGTCACTAAAAAGAGTAATAACGACACTTTAAAGCTTTGTTAACGCTTTAACGGATTACTATCCAACCAAACAACCGGACTATACCCGGAACATGAAAATATTGTTATTTTCATTATTTACCTTTTTCTGAGCCAGTTAGGGTCCCTGAACACCCTAACACCCACTGTAACGCGTGACGCACTAATAACTGGGTTAAACACTTAACTAACTTGGTTTAACCTAACTAATACCTAACTAACTAGTTGGAATCGGACCAAGACCCCCCCCCCCTCTCTAACCGGCCCCAACTAGAGGAGACATACCTTGTACCTTTGTGATTATTATAATCACCATTGTCTAATATCTAGACTGCATAAGGACCTTCGGTTAATGACCAAGCTAATTATCTATAAGTTACCACATTAACCCACCATATCATTCTTACTCACAAATCAACAACAACACACTCTCTCTCTCTAGAAAGCTCACGGCCGAACCCCCCTTGAGCACCCCTTATATTTTCGGTTTTGATCTTCACTTTCCAAGCATCTACAAGTGTTAAGGGTCGCATATTAGGAAGCTTGGTGCAATCGGAAGGCGAAGGACCTCTTTATCTTGCTTTTATCCACGCGTTTTTCGTCTAGATTCTTCCCTAGCCTCGAGCTAGTGGTACGTTGCTTAAATCACCTTCTTGAACTATTCTAAAGTGGTTAATACGATTTGTAACGGTGAAAACTCGAAATCTTACAAGATGATACTTTAAAGTCTACTAAAAATGCTATAGGTGTTGGATAAAAGCTCACTAGTTGTGTAAATGTTGTAGTAATTGAAATTTGTGATTATTTAGACCCGATCTATGTTGTGGTAGCTCGGATCATCATTTAACCCGGTTTGGTCATGATCCCGAATCATGACATAAGGTTGTTTTGAATAGAACAAGGGTTAGAGGATGAAACTCTACCACACAAGAATCATGAACTTGTGTAAAAGCGTTTTAGCTTGTACAATAGTGTTTAAAACTAGCAGATCTACGTATCTGCAAGTGGTATTTTCAAAGGACCAAGCGTTAAAGAAATCATGCTTTCTAAAAATGGATCTTACACTAACAAGAATGGTTTTTAGAACACACAAGTGTGTAAACACTTGTGTAACACAAAGTTTCGACAAAATAACTATTTTTGTAAAAGTTGACGAGAAGTTGCAAAGACGGAACTTCCATAAAAAAAACGAGGTTTTTACAAAATCGGATTGTTTTATATATAGATCCACTAAAAGTAATGAGATTTACTTCACAGTTTGGATAAATCACAAGTTCATGAAATTTATGCGATTTATATACATATTTTTGACTAGTTGTGATTTGAACATGGTTTTGATTGAATCAGAAGATTGTTGGTTTGATTTGTAAAAGAAAATGATACGCTTGAAAGCGTGGCCACCTCCAGTTACAGAGGAAACTCTGGCGAAATTTTTCCAAAAAGCCTAACACTTAGAAATATTTTCACTATAAGTGTTAGAAATACATTTTGACTTGTTTTCAAAATATAAGTTTCGCCACGACTACATTTACAAAACATCGGAGGTGAGATTTTCACAAAATAAAACGTGATACATAAATATATTTAGTATATATTTTTTTTCACAACATCACTTGTATAAGTGTTTATGATTATTTTGTGAACGACATAAATATTATTTTTAGAGTAAAAATAATATTACTAAGTATTATTTTGGGGAAATCACATGTATGAAAATATAATATTTTTGAGAAGAATATTTATATTTTGGAGTTGGAAATAAAATATATTAAGTGAGACTTAATAGTGAAATCTGAATGTTACGAAAACACATGTATTAAATCCCCCATCCTTGGGAAGGAGAATAACTACCAAGTATATACAGAACGTAAACACGAAATAGTTGCCTAACTATTTCCCAAAAAAACTTAAACCATAAAGCTAAGGCACGGCCATCCGTCTAATAGAGTTAGCACGTGTAGGTCGTCATACAGCTGATCGATTTGGAGGCATACTTGGTAGAGACGCACCACTGTGAGTTCATGTCCCCCTTTTCTCTAACTGTTTTCAGTTTTCTTAACTGCGGGGGTGAAATACATGTTACCTTGATTACAAGTACTTTATACATGGTATGGTTAGCGTAAGGAGGTTTACTACTTAGATCATGTGAGTGGGTAGGCGTGAACTGGAGACCATTAATCCTCATTGTAGGAACCGAGGGACGTAAGCGGTAGATCTATCTGGGTGTAGCGAGCCCAACCCCTGAGCCCGCATAATGGACCAGGTGGTGACTTTGTGCCCCGACGCCAAATACGCTAGGTTTGAGTCTTCCTACTTGCACTTCACACATATCATTGGCTTTGCAACCCAATGGTGATCTCTTTTTCCTTATTTG